>OVBA01000437.1:0-67356 GCA_900406435.1 Lepidium aucheri | reverse complement strand
ACTCCTAGGTGTTGAACTATTATTTATAGGCTTTTGCTCTAGGGTTTTGGATAAGATCCTCTTAAGATTCTCCGAGATTTTCGCCTTGATTTTGGGCGAGCTCCGCGGGTACCGATTACTCACTAGATCGGCTATGCTCTCCCGGCTTCTCGTGCTCGCTCCTCGGGTGCTGTGAAGCTCGCTTTGTCACCAGCTCGGCGAGGCCCATCTTCCCTTGTTCTTTGTTATTGGGCCTCTTCAGACTTTTGGGCCTGGTACCAACATTGATTATATAGTTAAAACTAGTTTCAGTTTCTATTTAATTTTTTCTATTTTAAAAAAAATCAAACCGAACCAAAAACCAAAGGTATGATACTAAAATTGTTTGGTTAATTGCTATGAACTGAGCACATAATTTTAGTTCGGTATGATTTTCGGTTCCGGTTTTTATGCCTAAAAAAATGTTTTAAGAAATGAAAGAAACCTAATCCGGTCGCCACAAAGAAAAAAGAGGACAAGAAGATAGTGACACCAAAGTCAAAGACCAAAACCGTGTGGGCCTCAATTCGTACCTTTTCTTACAAAACTCTGATTCCTTGGACTTTTGCGTTCCACGGTCTGTGCCATTGTCCCCTCCTTCAAATCTCTATTTCGCCATCGTTTCCTCAGCGTTTGCGTTTCATACCGCGTTTTTTTCTAACCGTTCCACGTGAGTGAATCATTATAAATCGAGTTTGGTGTTCGTGCGTCTCCTTAGCTTTTGAATCACTGTAAAGTTGCATTGAATCAGACAAATTTGATTTTGTCTTACTTACTTGTCTTTCAGTTAACTGTTTTACTCAATAAATGAGCTATTTTAATTTAATTTTTTTATATTAATATTGACTACACCTAACAAACCATTAGCCAAATTTTTATATAATGTATGCAGTGAACTCGATTCTTGATTATACAAATTAAGGGTGGGCATTTCGGTTAAATTTTGGCTAAGGTTTGGTTTCGGCTCGGTTTGGTTAATTTGGTTACATAAAAGCTATAACCAAATTTAGCCAAACTTGTTATGGTTTGACTTTAGTTCAAATCGGTTTATATTTAGTTTGAATCGGTTTGGTTTGATTTTAATATGGTTAAATAAAAGTAAGTTGAATCCATATATTTTTAAAAAAATTACTTAAAGAAAATTAAGAGGAAAAAAGTGGTATGAAATATGTAGATTTATTACTTAGAAAAAGAAATGATAGCATTATCTAAGCAAGACTAAAAGACAATAAACTTTACAAAATTAAGAAAAATTAAAAATATTTAACGTGTTAACATAATTAAATAATTTTAAGATATTAAATAAAGTCATTAACAAATAAATAAAGAAAATATATTGGTTTATCGATTTAGTTTGGTTTCAAACCAAACTGAACTAAACTATTCGGTTTGAGAAGAATTCTAACCAAATGATTTGTATATACAATTTGGTTTTTTTTAAATTGGTTTAAATTCGATTAATTCGGTTTAGTTTTGGTTTGGTTTTGATTCGGTTAAAATGCTTACTTCCGGTACAAATACATTTATTTTTAGTGAATGTACCTGCTAGACTAAACATAGTATTTTGATTTTATTTAAATAACATGTGTATTATATATTTTGAAAATAATGATAATTTCCTTTATTTATGATGATAGTAGTGAAGTGATTTTTTCTTACCATTATACAACTGACTGATTTGATTGATTGATTTATATATTTACCTTGAAATATCAACAACTGGTGACAGAGTCTGATGTTAACCTCTGTCTTTGAATTTTGTGGTTAATTTCAAATAAAAAGTGAAAGTAGAAAGAAAAAGATTGATGATGATGAGAAGGTATTGGTCAAATATGCTGACAAAAATAAATAACCTATTAAATGTCATTATCAAAAAAGAAATTTTAATTTATAATAATAATGAGTAATGTTGAGAAATTTTTTTTTTATAAAAGCAAGTTCTTGTACCTGGGACTTGTGTATATGACTATGCAGACCTATCTCTTTTTTCAATGTGTTGTATAATAGCTGTCAAAATAGTCTAGTTACGTCATTAGTCTCCCACTTAATGTCGAGTTCCTTTAATCCAATTATCCCATAACAAACAAATTGTGAAAAGAAAACTTTTAGTTAATTATGCTCTACTTCAAGTAGTAATTAATAGCCATGCACATTTGGTTCTTCGGTTTAATCTGAATCAATCTTTTGTTTTCGGTTTTAAAAATATGATGACTATATAAATATTGATTAAAATTTGATTATGCTTATATTGTTTTTTTTGGGGTTTCTGTATAAATATTGAAAATATGAATGGAACTAATAATTTTTAGTTTCAATCGATTCGGTGTTTAATGGTTATTTGTTAAACAAACACTCAAAAAATATAACCATTTATAACCAAAAGTATTCAAAAATAATATATCCGGTAGATTACTATTGACTCCTCTTGAGTTCAGATCGTTGTTTGCTTGATAAAATTCTTTCTCATATGATTTTTCAAACAGCAGTCTATTCAGAATCAAAATGAGAGGGTACATAGCAAAAGTGGATCAGACCTTACTATTTTGAAAAAGATTATTGATTGAGTTTTGAGAAACAAAATTTCTTCTTTAAATAATACAGGCCAGCATAAACTTGAAGGATTAAAATGTTGGTATGATATTTCTTCTAGCTAATTTTTTTATTCTTTCGGCTTTGTTTAATTTACAAACCAATGATATTTTTGTAGATATCTCTCTTTTATTGAATCAATAAATTTCACATTTTAAGAAAAAAATATAAGTAGTTATTTGTAACCAAAAGTACTATAGCATAGTATAGTTAATCAATTAGCGAAATCTATCTTAAATTTCTATTTGGTTATTTTCGGTCTTTATCAAAAATACTATTCCAAAAATCAAAAATATTAAAATCGCTTGATTATTTATAAGGAATCAAAACCAAACTAATAAATAACTACTTTTGGTTTGGTTTTTTAGTTCTAAAAAATACTGTAATTCTTATGTACACGACTATTCACTAACACTATAATTGATGAGAGGATAAGGATTTGCGTGAAGAATACAATAAACGAGGTATGAGTAGCTCTGATATCAACTATCTGAACAGATTTTGTAGCCTCACAGTCTTTAGATACAAAATAATAAAATATTTTAAAATAGTTAAATAAGAATTAAATGAGAGAAAAAAGACATATAAAAAAGAAGTTCCCTTCTAGTATTTTGCTTTCCTTTGGAAACATCACACACAAACAGAGTTCCTTCTCTCTCTCTATCTCTCACCTTTTCTCACGCCGAGATTTCTGCGACTGTTTTAAGAATCTCACGAAACAACGCCATTTTCATTCAGCTCGAGTTCTTTATCGCGTCACTATCTTGTAAGCACAAAAGTCAAACACAAAAGAAATAGTACTTGTTTGGAGTTTTGCTTTTTGGACTGACAAAACTACAGAGAGAGAGAGGAAGATTTCTGTGTCTTTTTGGGTTTTGTGTTGTCAGAAACTTAAGGACAAAAACAAAAAGCTATTCATCATTTTTAGGGTTTATACGAGAAGAAACTTTCTAAAGCTTTGAGAAGTTCTGGCTTGTGGGTTCCCTAAAGAACAAAGCTTTTTTTCAGGTTCTTTCGCCGATTTGTGACTCTTTCTCTTCTCTGTTCTTAAATTGCTCTGTTTCTTCTTGCTTCTTTTACTCTGTTTCTTCTCTCTGTGTTAGCGTTTGATTTCGTTAATACAATTCTTTGATAATGTTAATAAGTCTTTACTCATAGATTCGTTATTGTAATGTAATATTTCAAACTCTTGTTTAAATGAAACTCAAGTAGTTCTGTGAGAGTCACTCTTTGTTCTCTTACTGATCCGTGGAGGATTTTGTTTTTGGTTTCTTTTGGAACTTTCTCCTGTTTTTTAGGGACTCAAGTGATTCATGCATATCTGATGTTATTGTCTGTTTATGAGTATATGGAGATAAGTTATGTGTAAGGTATGATAACATATTTTAATCTTTTGTTTTGAGGTTATACTCTGTGATAAATCTTAAAATAATGCTTAAGCTGATGTGAACTTGAAACTTAGCTTCTGACCTTAAGTCCTTGCCTACTTCATTGACCATTCATACCTTTGACTTATTGTCATATTCTAATTCTGTCTCTTAATGCATTTGGTTTGGTCCAAACAAGTTTATCTTCAATAATTGATCTTGAAATCACTGTAATTTGCATTAGGATTGTAACCTTTTGCTCCTGATGTTTTTCCTCTGTTTTTTCTCTTTGATAAAGGAATGGAGTTATCTAGAGAAGCCGGAATTATAATGGAGAATAAGCGAAATGTCTGCTCTATTGAAGAAAGCAACATCAAACGGCACAAGTCTAATCTCTCTTTTAACTCCAAGGTCTTTGCTTAACTTAGTTTTCATGAACTTAACTTCAGTCGTTGGCTCCACAATGCCCCCAGTTGTTAGAGCACCGGCGTGGTAATTATCTGTTCATCTTTGTTCTCTTAATGGCAAACACAGGAGAGGAAGGACAAGGTTGGAGAACGTATTTCAGCTCTTCAACAGATAGTTTCACCTTATGGAAAGGTAACTATGTCATTTTGTGAAGCAAATCAAGTGAATTGATCTCTCAGCTGAAACTTTTCTCTAATCTTCTTATACCACAGACTGATACTGCATCAGTTCTTCTTGATGCTATGCATTACATAGAGTTTCTTCACGATCAAGTGAAGGTCTGCATGTTTCTCAATCATCAGTTCAATACCAAACATGATTCATTCATTTTGTAGTCGATAAACATCCTGAGTTCTCATGTTCTTTTTGTACAGGTACTAAGTGCTCCGTATCTACTAACGATACCTGATGCTACTCAAGTGAGCATGATCGTAACTCTAATCTGTATCTGATAATCTGCACTTGGAACTTGAATTTGTTACATAGTCTGATTCTACCGTCTTTTATTTTGTAAACAGGAGGAGCTGGAGCAGTACAGCCTGAGAAACAGAGGATTATGTCTTGTTCCAATGGAGAATGCAGATGGAGTTTCTCAAAGCAATGGGGCTGATATCTGGGCTCCCGTGAAGACTCCTCTATCTCCAGCTTTCAGTGTCATATCTCAATCGCCCTTTAGATGACCAACTAATTAGGCTATTCACCTACTATGTTCTTTGTGTGAAGCCTAAAGAAGATGACCAATTGTTGTTACTATTTTGATGATACCTCTGTAACATATATAGACAGCATCACATGATGCTGGTTTACAACAGCTCATGGTTGGCGATTGCTGTTATTAATATATTTGACTCCTTATGGCATGTATTTCCTTACTATTCAAGGATCCAGCTTGAAATTGAGTAAACATAACACGAATAAAGGATGTGAATTGCCATTGTAATTGTAACAAAGAGCTAAGCACGAAATTTAGATTAAACCCTTCATAAGAAGATTGGATTGAAGGCATTACCACTGAGTTTGCACAAATTCAGAACATATGGACTGCTGATACCAAGGGACCAAATAACTTGAAGAAAGATAAGATAAGTCTGGTCTAATGTGATCTAAAGTTCTTAATCCCTACAAGTCGATTTTAAGAAAGACTAGATCACAGTGGTTTGGCATATGTATATATGACAAGGAAGATCATCTCCTTCATCCCTACAAGAGAGAGAACACTAACTTGCTGAAGTAGGCTTGACCTTCTCCCTCATATACTGTAGTAGATGTTCGCGTTTCCAGTTGTCGATTCTGCATAGCAAGCAAATCAAAGGGTCAACTAAAACTTCGGAGGAATGAAGCTTTTGATGATAGAGTATGAAGTGTAACAAAGATCATTAGTGTTAATTTATTCATTCTCCTACAAATTTATAGCATCATTCTACAAATACCAACTTTCATTTAGAAGTTTCAGCAATCATTCAGCAGAATATACCAGAGCAAGAAGGCTGCAGATCAATGGAAAGCTAAATTGAAGCATTTATCTACCATACTAACATTGATATATCAAGTCACCATTAAATTCATAAACCCGGTCAACTCGACTCCCACCCAAAATCTTTGTAACTTACAACCGCAAAATGATTATTCAAGAGCAAGGAATTGGGCAAAGAGTGGTAAAGAAACTCACCTGATTGTTTCCTTCTGTTCACCATCTTCATCAAGCATGATCAACTTGGGTGGTGAGTTGAAAATATACTGAACTTTCACACTAGGGAACTTCTCTTTCTCTTCTTCAATAAAACCAACAATTTCAGGATAGAAAACCAACTTTCTCATACACACCTCTAATATAGCCCCGGAATAAGTAACCTACAGCCTCGAAAAAACAAAGGTGTAAACAAGTTATCACTCTCCGTCACTTCACTTAATCGAGTCGATGTTTTTGTCTCCATCTAATCAATTCCCAGTAAAATTTAGTGAAGTCTATGCTAAGTGATCATACCTTGCTCATGGAATCCTCAGAATCATCAGCGCAACATTTCAAGCAATCA
The DNA here is from genome assembly GCA_900406435.1 of Lepidium aucheri. NCBI lineage: Eukaryota > Viridiplantae > Streptophyta > Magnoliopsida > Brassicales > Brassicaceae > Lepidium > Lepidium aucheri. The sequence goes on along the minus strand of OVBA01000437.1, from coordinate 60,881 downwards.
GATACCAACTCTACAAATACAAAATAATAAGACTCAATATCCCAATATTGTCTATAATCACGATTCACGACACTTGAACTTGATGAAATTAGGCTCATAATTTCACAACAAATCCAGACTAATCTTAAGCAATTCTAATCTACAATTTGTACTTTGCAGATCGCACATTTTAAATTGAAATTCAGATGAATTCAAGCAAACATAAAAAAACGAACCTTGGTCCTTAACGTATTCAGAGAGTGAGTGACAATCGGAGCAGAGAGCAAGACCAGTAAACCCTAGATCCTCGCATTCCTTAGAACTCAGCTGCTCTTTTGCTGAGATCGTCGATGTTAACATCAATATCATCACCACTATCATCGTCGCTGATGATACAACCATCTTCAACGAAGCTCGAACCATCTCAATTAACAAAGTCAAGTCTTCGCAGATCCGACGGTACGCTGTAATGTTCTTGCTACCTTGCTAATTATTATGATCCGATCCGGTTTAATCCGGTTTGTTTTTTAATTCCCAAAACTGCAATTGATACTTGGTAGAGGACATTTTGTCCGGTTTATAGAGAGAAAACCGGAAAAGTCTTAAACCGATGTGGAAAGTGTTAAAACCCAAATTAGAAGAGAAGAAGCTGAAACCTCTAAAACCCTGTAATCAAAATCACCTTCGAGAGAGACGATGGATCACATAGCAGCGGCGGAGGAGCAAATCGTATCGGAGAGGATTAGAAGAAAACTCGAAGAAGTAAATGCATCTGCTCAGTCGCAACTTTCTCCTATTCAAGATCACATCAATTTCACCCTTCAGGTATTTATACACTAATCATATATGATTTTTGTACATTCCGAGTTCTCCTTTGTATTGAGTGTTGCATATGTCTTCGTGTTGATTTTGGGTTGGATGAATAGTTTGTAATTCTGAAAAAATGGCCAAAAAGTTAGAATTGTTCTTCAAGCATTGGACGAAGAAATCGGGCAGAAAGAGAAAAGCTTTGTTTTTTTTCCCATATATTGGTCAATTCAAGGCATTAATATGTTTTAGTAAAGTTCACTTGTGTTGATTCTCTTCTCTAATGGAGTTCTATCTCTTGAAGTATCAGATAAAAAGCTGTCTTCTTGTAGTCTTCCTGGAAAATAAACCTTAATATAGTTTTGATTATCTTTTCACCACTATAGTTACATTGAGTTTCTGTTAGGTTTGTGCCCACATGAATAATCAAACCCCGGAAAAATGATTGATTGCAGCAAGCTTATTTCAAATGTGCATACGAGTGCTTTGACAGAAGAAGAAAGCAAGAGGAGATAGCAAACTGTGTTGAGCGCTGTAGTGTACCAGTTGTCAATGCTCAACAGTATTTCGAAGGCGAAATGGCTAAGTTTCAGGTAAATATTGATTTCAACTTACAAACACTCATACTTTTACTAGATACTGAGAAGCTTGCAACTGTATTGTGATGCAGGAAAGGATGAACAGATCTCTTATGGTCTGTCAAGACAAATTTGAAGCTGCAAAGCTCCATAAGAACAAGGTTGATGCTGCAAAAGCTATGGAGAGTTGTGTGAACCAGTCCATTGAAGATAATCTCAATGAATTACCTCATCTTGTGCAGAGAATGAAGACGTCATTCTCCATTGGCCATCAGTAATCCTCTCTGTTGGGAAAAAAAAGAGCATTGTTACTTTTATCTCTTGCTAATTAATAACTCAGTATACCAAACACAGAGGATGGTATGAGTTGGGTAGTGGTTGAGTATATTAGACCAAATGCTTAACATCTTTACTTCATATGAGATTTAAAACTTGCGCATCGCACAATATGTAAAAGCCGATGTGAAGACGAAGAATCGGTAAAGGAAACAAAATGTTGTTTGTTATTGGTGATTTGTTTGGAACGAGATTCTGAACTAATTGTTAACCAGAAACGTCGGTCTGGTGGGCTTAGGCCCATTTTGAATCGAACCAGACCAAACCGGATCCGATTTTACCCGGTTTACATTTCGGTTTTCTATGTTTAAAGTCGGGTTTAGCTTGAGAAAAATAAGAAAAACACATAAATGGCTCTTCTTCCCGTCGTCGGTATTCCTTCGCCGGGGTTACCGCAAAAGGTATCCTTCACCACCCGCAAAACTCAGGGTAATCCAAAAATACGCAAACTTAATCAATCTAGTTCCGAGACCATTGTTTCATGGACGTCTCGTATCACTCTTCTTTCACGCGATGGTCGATTAGCCGAGGCAGCGAGGGAATTTTCTGAAATGAGACTCGCCGGCATAGAGCCTAATCACATAACTTTCATTGCTTTAATCTCTGCTTGTGGTAATTTTCCCGCCGATGGTGAAGGGTTGGGTGATTTGCTTCATGGGTATGCTTGTAAAGTTGGTCTTGAGAGATCACACGTCATGGTTGGCACCGCAATTCTCGGAATGTACTCGAAGCGTGGTCATCTTAGGAAGGCTAGATTGGTTTTCGATTACATGGAAGACAAAAATTCGGTTACTTGGAATACAATGATCGATGGGTACATGAGGAATGGTCAAGTGGATAATGCTGTTAACGTGTTCGACAAAATGCCTGTCCGAGACCTAATTTCTTGGACAGCTATGATAACTGGTTTTGTTAAGAAAGGTTTTCATGAGGAAGCTCTGGCATGGTTCCGTGAGATGCAGATTTCTGGAGTAAACCCAGATTACGTTGCTATCATTTCTGCTCTTGCTGCTTGCACAAACCTTGGTGCTCTCTCGTTTGGATTATGGGTACATCGTTATGTTATGAGTCAGGATTTCAGGAACAATGTCAGGGTGAGTAATTCACTGATTGATTTGTATTGTCGATGTGGGTGTATGGAGTTTGCTCGACAAGTTTTTGACAAAATGGAGAAACGCACAGTAGTTTCGTGGAATTCAGTCATTGTTGGTTTTGCTGCTAATGGAAATGCAAATGAATCTTTAGTCTACTTCAGAAAAATGCAAGAAGAAGGGTTTAAACCGAATGCAGTCACTTTCACCGGGGCTTTAACCGCTTGTAGCCATGTAGGTCTAGTTGAAGAAGGTTTTCAATATTTCCAAATGATGAAAAGCGATTACAGAATCTCGCCCCGAATTGAGCATTATGGATGCTTAGTGGATTTGTACAGTCGGGCTGGGAGATTGGAAGATGCATTAAAAGTGGTAGAGAGCATGCCGATGAAGCCAAATGAAGTTGTGATTGGATCGTTACTTGCAGCATGCAGGAATCACGGGAACCATACACTCTTAGCAGAGAGACTGATGAAGCATATTAGTGACCTCGATGTGAAAAGCCATTCAAATTATGTGATTCTTTCGAATATGTATGCGGCTGATGGAAAATGGGAAGGAGCAAGTAAGATGAGAAGGAAAATGAAGGGTCTTGGTATAAAGAAACAGCCTGGATTTAGTTCGATAGAGATTGATGATTGCACACATGAGTTCATGGCCGGGGACAATTCCCATGTTGAGACAGCTTATTTCCGTGAGGTCCTTGAGCTTGTATCTTCTGATTTGCGATTACAGGGCTGTGTAATTGAAACCCTTGTCAGTGATCTCGTGGATGATTGAAATCCAGGGACTCAAGCATCTCATTTTTGTATAAGTCAGATTGGCCAATGCAGAGCTTGTTATCATACATGTGGTATTGACTCAAAAGCAAGTGACGACGCATCCATTAGCTCAAAATGGTGGATCACAACAAAATCTTACCATGGTGTCAGAGATGGTGAGTTCTAGGATAAACCTACATCATCAGTGTAGCTTCACGAGTAAGGAGATTGAGAAAATAGATACAGTCTGTGTATATAAACCTGATGAACATAGAACACACAGTGATATGATACTCTTGTGTTTAGATAACCATGTGTTTCCAAGCACTCCTATCTAAAGGCATGTGTATTCTTCTGTGTTTGTTCATGTAATGAATAGTGAAGCATTTTGCTGGTTACTGTTATGTTTATAAAAGGTTCAATAATACACACCATACACGAAACACAAATCCTCAGAATTACACGGAGATTAACACGAAAAGATGTAAAAAAGATTAAGAAAGTGAATTGTGTTTCCTTTTAGCATCTTTCTTTGGAATCTTTGACACAGAGCTGGATGATACTGCTTTAGGACTATGATAAAGACCTAAAGATACGAGACGAGATTCATTATAAGCTCCATGAAAACCACCAAACTGACGAGACTTTCCAAGATTGTAGATAAAAACTCTTCTGGAAGAATGCAGGACTTGCACATATTTTTCTGTTATACCAAACGGACCGTGCTCCTGGATGTTGGTAGTGAAAGTGATCTCCATAATCTTACCAGATGGATGATAATAATTACCATAGATTCCAGTGATATACTCTTCCGGATGGTTCAGCTCAATCTACAGAGTAAGTTCAATGAGAATCAGAGAAAAACAGGAAGAAGAAGAGTTGAAACCATTGCAAAACATAATCAGATTGCTTACGGTGTGAAACTTGAATGTACTGGAACTTGAACCGTATTGTTCTGATAACATATACTTGCCATTTTCCATGTATTGGAACTGGATCGACATTATCCCGTTATCTCCTCCTGAAACCAAAATCTGGGAGATTTCTTTGTGTTTCAAATCAAAATATTGAGCGTCAGAGCCACCATCTATATCACCAACTTTGATCAAACTGTTTCATCATAATGACAATGGTGGTTAAAGACAACTTCTTATAAAGAGACTCATACAGATAAAAGAGTAAGGACAATACCTTGTTTCAGAAGTCATCTTGTTCTGTATTTGTAATTTGGTGCTTCGTCACTTCTCCAAACTTGGTTTGCGGCAAAGAGAAGCTTATGAATCCAGATATAAAAGTCTCGAAGCTAAATCTCCCAATTTTCAACTCTCTGGCACGATCGCATCTGTTGACTAGTATCAGTTGACTAATAACTCAAATTGATCTTACAGCTGATGACTATTAACTTCATATGTCCTTGATGAAAGCTTTAACCTCATCTAGGTTTATTTGGGCTTATACAGACGAGCCCACCTTTTAGTATCTTCTTAAAAGCTAATTTTGTGTCCTTCTTTTATGTGTTTGGGCTAAGTTTTTCGAATATATGTGAGTGATAAACTCTTGAGTTCAAAACCAAGGCTCTTATTTAACCTCATACCAAAAAAAAAAAGAAAGAAATAGTTATCCAAAATACCTTTTTTATGTTTTAAATCACAGAAAAAAAATACTTTTATTTTCCTTGCAGAAAATGTTCCTTTATGTTTTAAATTATCAAAATTGCCCCTTTTTCGAAATTACAAATTCTGTCTATAGTGTATATATTCAGTAGTAATGTATATGTCAACTATGTATATTTTCAGTAGTATATGATGCGGGACATATATACAAAATATGTAAATATTCGGTATAAATGTTCACCATAGACAAATATATGGAACAAATACTATTCAATATATATACTGTGGAGAACTTTGTACACCATAGACAGAATTTACAATTAGAAAAGAAGACAGTTTTGATAATTTAAAACATAAAAGTAACATTTTCCGTAAAATGAAAAGAAAAAAGTATTTTTAGTAATTTAAAATATAAAAGAGGACTTTGGATGATATTCCAAAAAAATAATGTAACTACTACGGAGATTCTCTCAGGCTTCTTATAGATATAAGACAATAATATTATATCGTTAAGACAATATTAACTATATGATCTAATGTGATTACAGTTGGTCTCAGCTCGTCAGCTACTACTATTTCTACTTGGTTACCGTTAGAACAACAGTTTTTTAAATATTAAGTACTTTTCTTTTTCCTCTTCAAATACCATCATAACTAAGGCTATATTTGATGCTTAGCATAAGGCTATATTTAATGTTCATAATAACATTCCAAAATATAAATCCTCAAAATTACACGAAGACGTACACGCAAACAAATATTTAAAAAGTAAAATTTTCCCCTTCTAAACAATCACTTAGAGCATTCTATCAGTTAAAAAAAATGGAGTTTCTTAAGATTTAAAAATAGAAAAAAAATTTAAAAGTACGAGAGAGAAGGCAATGAGGTTCCCAACTCAGAATCTTAAGGTTCTCATATCACTCATATAAGAACTCGTATCTAACACATGTTATTATAGGATTGAACAATTGTTTTCTAAAATATAAAATTTAAATAAAAAAATAAACTTTTATTTAAATAATATTCCCTCCGTTTCATAATAAGTGTCATTCTAACATTTTTCACACAAATTAAGGAAACATATTAAAACTCTATTATATCCTTAACATTTAATTGACTTCTGACATTTTTTTTTTCTTATTGGTTAGTAATGAGGTTAAAGTAGACCATTTATGCTAAAAGTTACCTCGTAAATTTAAAACGACACTTATTTTGAAACGAAAAAACAATCCTAAAATAACACTTATTATGAATCGAAAGGAGTAATACTTTATTTTTCAGAGCCTCAGATTAGCATCTCTTCGATGAAGATGATCATTCTTTCTTTGTAATCTTTGAGGGAAAGCTAGATGGTACTGTTTTGATACTTAGACAAACACCTAAAGATATGAGACATGATTCATAATATGACCCATAAAAACCTACAAATTGACAAGACTTTCCAAGATCGTAGGCAAAAGATTTTCGGTGCTCAAACTCGCTTAGATGATTTGGCTCGGTCACACCAAACGGACCATACTCCTGGATGTTTGAAGTGAAAGTGATCACCAGAAGCCTATGATAACAAGTACAATATTGACCATAGACTCCGGCGATATACTCAGCCGGATGGTTCAACTCAACCTGCAGAATAAATGTAAATGGATATGGAGAGTTAAAGGAAAAACTATAAGAAGAACTGCAAATCCGGTTCGGTTCGGTTCCTTATATTTTGTCTCGGTTCGATTCAGTATTTCGATTCTGGTTATTATGCCCAGACCTATGCAAAACAATGATCACATTGCTCATACAGAACTTACGATGTGAAACTTGCGTGTAGAGGAATTTGAACCGTATTGCTTGGATAATACGTAATTGCCATTTTCCATGTATTGGAATTGGATCGACTTTATCCATCTGTCTCCTACTGAAACAAAAATCTGAGCGATTTCATTATTTTTTAGATCAAAATATTGACCGCCATAGCCACAGTCTACTTCACCAACTTTAATCAAACCTGTTTCATCAGAATGAAAATGGTGGTTTATGGTAACTTCTAATATTATAAATCAAACTAAAAAGAGACTTATACAGATAAAAGACTAAGAACAAGACCCGGTTTCAGAAGTCATCTTCTCCTCTAATTGTTGTTCTCTTTGGAAATAGGTGCTACTACAATACAATAGAGAAGAATGGTGTATATATACGAGCAGGCTACGTACATTAAGTATGGGCCGTTTGATTTTGTGTGTCCCTCTTTACACCTTCTAAATTGACCTTTGCGATTCCTCCTCTTGATTAATGTGAACGTTTCCAAGATGATCTTTGTAAAATGTGAAATCTTTAATACTCCTTCCGTTTCTATTTATAAGTTGTTTTGCTTGAATGCATATCTATTAAGAAACTTTTTGCTTTTTGCTTTCTCAATAAAAAGTTCATCACTTTATCTCAATATTTAATTAAAAAAAGAAAAGAAAAATAATTTTTTAAATAAAAAAATTAGTTTAGTTTAACTTTTAATTTAATTTTTGTCTTGGTTTTGTAAAACAACTTATATTTTGAAAAAAAAAACCTTCTAAAACAACTTATATTATGAAACGGAATGAGTACTTGGTTTGCTCTATAAGTTTAATTCAATCTCTCTCTATTAACAACACCAACTGCTCGAGATACTTTTGCATTTAATAGAGGCTATATTGCAAAATAATGGTTAGTTCATCATAAATTTGACCATTATATGTAACACATATCCGTTATATATATATATATATATATATATATGCATATTGCCGGAAAATAGATTAAGAAACCATCAAAATATTATTTTACATTTACTGATCGCCAACCAAAGAAGCTCGAAGAGCCAAGATAAGACTTACGACGTCAAACATGTTACCGAAAAATAGATTAAGAAAAGAAAGAATGATTATAATAGTCCAAATATCATTCAAGTATGTGGTGTCAAGTTATCACAGTAAATAACCGGCGCAACAGGTAATTGAATCCGAAGTTCATTCATCAAGGAGCATATCCAACCTACCTATGCGGATGTATTGGCAATAGCACGATACTCAACCTTTGGAAGAACGAGCGATACTATTCTGTTTCTTTGACGTCTGTGAGATTGGATTTTGACCAATGTATATGATGTAGCCGTAAGTAGAAACAAAATCATCCAAATCTCCAGTCTTATCTGCATCTGAGAACGCATGTAATATTATCAGATTGTGTTTGTGAAAGGTGATACCACGACTAGTTGTGCCTGCCAAATAACGCAGTACATGTTTCGACGCAGACCAATGAGAATCTCGTGGTTGATACATGTATAGTGTGACAAACAATTTAAGGCATAAGACATGTCAAATCTCGTGAATGATAGATATTGGAGGCTACCAACACGAAACCTATACTGAAAAGCATCTGTGAGAGGTGAACCATAATTAAGCATGAGCTTTGGCGATGCCGGCAACGAAATAGACACATGTTTGGAATCAGCCATGATGTATTGTTGAAGAAGATCTCCAATATATCTTCGTTGCATAAGATGAATACCACTTGGTGGCCATGTGACTTCAACACCAAGAAAGTAATGAAGATTTGTCGTGTCTTTAATTAAGAATTGTTGTGCAAAATTGGAGAGGACATGTGCAATTGTGGCATCACAATTTTCAGTGACAATAATGTCATTGACATAGACAAGAACATATGTAATTTTACTGCCTTTGAGTCTTGATGAAGAGCGATGTATCTGCAACAGAAGCCACAAACCAGTCTACAAGAGATACGCTTTAAGAGATATATACCATGATCGAGGTGCCTGTTTGAGACCATAAGTAGGTTTGCGGAGTTTACACACATAGTCAAGACGATCCTTGTCTATAAAGCCTAGAGGTTGTTTCATGAAGATTTATTTGTAAGATCACCTTGCAAGAAGGCATTGTTAATATCAAGCTGCTTCATAGACTAATCCCTTGTTGTTTGGCCTACCGATAGGCATCGAGGCGAGTGTCATGCTCGGTTTAGGCATGTTAAATTCAAAATTATAGTTCGGCTTATCCTGTCGCGCTAATGCAAGTGGTGTGCTCGGCTTTACTTAGGCATTTTAGGAGCAAAATTACGGTCCGACTTACCTTGTATTGCCGATGCGAGTACTGGCCTCAACTTTAGGCATTCTAGAAGCAGAAATATGGTCCAGCTTAGCCAGTCACGTATGATGCGACTGGTGTGCTCGGTTTTTACTTAGGCATTTTAGGAGCAAAATTGCGGTTTGGCTTACCTTGTATTGTCGATGTGAGCACTAGGCTGGACTTTTTACTTAAGCATTTTAGGAACATAACTGCGGTCTGATTTACCTTATATTGCCGAGGCGAACCATTTACTAGGATAAAATAGATTATATTGATATTATAACCGTGCTTAGAGGCTGCCTATGCACCCATTGACAGGATCAAGCCAGACGTATTTCTACTTACGTTGTTGCAAACATGCATGGATTAAAAGATTGAAAATGCACAATTAAAAGAGATGGACCATGAATGATAGTCGACGAGGAGCGCTTGGATAGCATTATCGTGGTGACAACCTACTAGGCGATGATGAGGGATTCTATTTTAAATATGAGTTGTATATTGATGAGATGTGGCGATTTGCTAGGCAATGGTGAGAGATTTTGTCTAGGACATTATGCGGTGCGGAGGAGAGGTTGCAAGAAGATATTGTGTCTAAGGCATTGTTCGACACCTTCGACACCTAAGAGAAGTGACAACGTGCTAGATGATGGGGTGAGAGTGGCATATCAGGCGAAGACGTGACGACATCCTTCCAGGTGATGAGGTGACGTCCTTGTGCTAGATGATGAGGAGATATTTTTTCTAAGACATTACATGATGTCGAGAAAAGGTGACAATGAGCGATTATGTCTAAGGCGGTTGGATACCGAGGTGACAAAGAAATATTATGTCTAGGGCATTACTGGATGCTGAGGAGACGAGACAAAATTTTGTCTAAGACATTTATAGATGTTGAGGTGACAAAGCGGGATTCTATCCCACATTAAAGTGAATTTTTATTGGTTATTTACAATGTGTCTCTTTCCACTATCTTAGTTTTGATAATTTTATGAACATACTACTAATTAAATCTTTTAAGAGCAGAGATGGTATGCTCATTTTAAAGACTTTCTGTAGAAACGTTCCCTGAGCCAACAAAGTCTGTAAGAAGTATTGGCTTGACACTAAGACAAGCGGATAGGTCTTTTATTTCAAGTCTACCAAATGAAGATATGATTATAGTTTGTTGGTTATGGGCCTCACACAACGTTCAAGCCCATGAGCTTGGATACACTCCATGTGTAGTAAATTTCCTAATCTGAATAAGAAAAATTTCTGAGAATCTTGTAAGAACTTTTAAGATCTTAACAGAAATGTAATATTTTGTGACACTTTGGTTTCAGGAAAATATGATATATTGTAGTGCATGTGGAAAAGTTTAAAAGAATTGTGCCCAAAGTGCACTTATCTTTTCGGTCACCTGTCTAGAAAAAACTCTAGAGTTAAGCGCACTTGAGTTGGAGTAGTCAAAAGACTAGTGACCTTCTAGGAATTGATTTTCGGAACCGTGTGAGTGAGGACAAAACACGGGGAAATATCATGTGGTGATTTGTAGGGTCGTTAAATAATTATTTAAAACCTCCCAGATGTAGCTACCAACCTGTCGACTGGTAAGGTGGGCTCACGAACCCAAAGAGAATGTGGGGTCTATAAAGGTGGTGGTCGTGGCATTACAAGTGGTATCAGAAGGTCATCTATCCTTTGAATATTCCAGCTCAAGCATGCTTCACTCTAGAGTTCTCTTTAGACAGGTGACCGAAAAAATAAGTGCACTTTGGTGACATAGGTGGCCAAATCAATTCTTTTAAACCTTTCTACATACACCACAATATATCATACTTTACTGAAACTGGGGCGTCACATATTTTATGTTTCAAAGGAATTGTAACCGTCTCTATGTTTTATAAATAGATGTGGAGACCTTTGAAAAAGAGATGAAATTTTGGGCATTGTACTTGAGCAATAATAATCAAGTTGACATTTTTGTATTGTTTAATTTCTTTGTTCTTCGAATTTAATTTTAAAAACAGAAATAATACAACTTTTTTTTGGCTATGTCGATTTTCAATTGGTTGTTTGATTTTTTTTATCTATAGAGTACACATATCAAAGTCATTTATTACCGTTTAATTAATACAAATCCACTTTCGTTCTACAAGTGGTGTGGCCGTTAATCACCCTTTGAATCCATTAATAAATTGTATTTACTACTATTATTTTGAAAAATTTAAGTTACACCTCTTAAAAGTCAAAATTACACCAATTAAGAACAACTGATTTATCGAGGACAGGTGGTCCAGTGGTGTTGTCATTTTACAAATCCTCAAGATACCAGGGATTGAACTTTCTACCTGAAATTATAGGAGCGGGATTTAAAAGCTATTATGCTAATTGACAAAGAAAAAATAACTGATTTTGTAATTTGTTTAAAAAATAAGAACTAAGAGAAAAGAAACAACAAGAGTATCTCAAAAAATCTTTTTAGAGTTTTTTTTAATATTTTGTAGAGGACTCTCAAGAAATTTACCTTTTGTAGATACTTTATTACTATACTGGTTTCTCCACATCTTTTAATAAGAATTTTCTTAGTTGATAAAAAAAAAACTACAAAAATATCCTACAAGAAATATAGCTATAACAAATGTGAATTTTCTAAAAAAACGTGGATAATTTTAATAAGTATGAAAATACCAAAAAATTAACATATACCATATTATTAAAGATGACCGAATAAACTGTTCTTTACTTATTAACATTTGATCACAATTAACCGATTCATTAGCCAAGGTACTATACAAAAAATGGGTGGTAAAACTACCTTGGACTAGACTACATAAACTTGGCAAACTGTTCTTCATTATGCTTGTTTTGTTGTTGTTTATTTATTTTATTTTTTTTGTCAGTAGTTGATAAACACCAAAATTTGAATACCGAGATAATAAAAGGGCTTATTCGTATTATGTTAGAAGTAAAAGGGTTCGTCATGATAAAATTTGAACTTTCTAATTTGAAAATCCGCTGCCCCCAATTCAAATCTGAGCTTAGAGACTACGACAGCTCTGGAAACTTCAGAAGCTGAGCAAGTTTCTTATTCTTCTAAGAACAGTCCAAGCTAGTCCTCGATCTACCATGTCTCGAAACGTTCCCAGAATCAAAATTCCGGAATCTGAAGAGAATGACTACGCGACGTTGTCTCTGTTTTCGCCGTCACGAGCTCCTTTGAATTCAATACCGGATCCATGTCAACTGCAGAAGGCGAATCATCTACCTGATTTCGATTTGGTTCAGAAATTGGAAGGTACAAGAACACCAACATTGGGTTCGGAGAAGAGATTCGAAGTTTTGGATGCTAGAGCTGGATATGCGAGTAGTATGCATGATTTTAACCAGAAGACCGTTGGTCGTAGTGGAAAATCTCGGTCGGAGCCAAACTCTGCACAGAGTACCCCTACTAGGAACGGTGCTAGGGTTTCTCTTGGTGGGGGTTGTGCTACCGGCGCAAGAGCTCTTCGGTCTTTTGGTGGAAGAGGAACGAGCTCGTTCTCGAGGATTCCTAGGGGGATATCTATGGTTGATTCCCTTAGCTCTGCGGAAACAACTCCACATTTTGAGCTCGATGAAGATCATTCGTTTTGGAAAGAGCACAATGTGCAGGTTGGTGAATTATTTAGGAGATTTTTTCAGAACTTTGACTGTTAGGAATTCACTAATTCAGGCATCCATCTGTACGGTTTAGGTTTTGATAAGGCTAAGGCCATTAAGTACAATGGAAAGGGCTACTCAAGGACATGCTAGGTGTTTAAAACAGGAGAGTCCACAAACATTGGTCTGGTTAGGTCATCCAGAGACTAGGTTCACCTTTGACCATGTTGCCAGCGAGACAATATCTCAGGTAAACCTCAATTCAAATTCATGTAGTTACACATGAACGCGAAAAGCACCTAGTTTCAGAGGCTTCTTTTGGTCCTACGCATTCTTCAATATGAGCGATCAATAGTGTTGCTACGCTTTTTGATTTTTCAATTTGATATTATCACGTGATGTAGTTACCTTAATACAGTGGTGATCTATAATGTTTTGGATGCCTCTCTCCTGTTGTTTTTAGAAAAAACTGTTTCACGTAGCTGGGCTGCCCATGGTGGAGAATTGCTTGTCTGGTTACAATAGCTGTGTATTTGCCTATGGTCAGGTGAGATCATAAACGATGACCATTTTCTGCTTGTTAGAATATTTATGATGCAAAGTTAAGAGCTTTAGCATCCTTTAATATAGACTGGTAGTGGCAAGACTTATACTATGATGGGAGAGATATCTGACGCAGAGGGAAGCCTTGGTGAAGACTGCGGAGTTACTGCTCGTATTTTTGAGCATCTGTTCGCAAGAATTAGAATGGTAATTGCCTACCTTCCTCCTGACGGATCACTTCAAATCAATACCATTTAATACTTAAAAGGTCTTTTATAACAGGAAGAAGAGGCAAGGAGGGATGAAAGACTGAAATTCAGTTGCAAATGCTCTTTTCTTGAGATATATAACGAGCAGATTACCGACCTCTTGGAACCATCGTCAACCAATTTGCAAGTAATCCCATAATTTTTTCCCTTCATCACTTGGTTATTATACACCGTTCGCTTATTTAATTCTTTGAGGTATGTCACAACTTAGAATTCGATATGTTTAGCTCAGAGAGGACTTGGGGAAAAGGGTATATGTCGAAAGTCTTGTTGAATATAATGTGAGAACTGTCGGTGACGTTTTGAAGCTACTACTACAGGCAAGATTTCCATACCCAAACGTTATGCTAAGAGTTTAAGTGATGAAGTATTTTGCTTTACATGATTTCCTTATCTTCAGGGGGCAACGAACCGGAAGATTGCAGCAACCCGTATGAACAGTGAAAGCAGCAGATCCCACAGCGTTTTCACGTGTACGATCGAGAGCCTCTGGGAGAGAGATTCTTTAACCCATTCAAGATTTGCCCGACTGAACTTGGTCGATTTGGCTGGTTCTGAAAGGTAGCTAATAGATTTCTTTTTGTTTAGTTTTAACAGATGATAATTTTCTTTTACATATACAGGCAGAAAAGCTCAGGTGCAGAAGGGAATCGCCTAAAAGAAGCAGCAAGCATTAACAAATCCTTATCCACTCTGGGGTAATCCAATCAGACACATTTCTTCGTGTCAGTTTGTATGCCTTCTATTCTTTTTTGTCATAAACTGTTTTGTGTTGTACATTTCCAAGCATCTAAGATCTCAGATCATAATAATATCCGTACGGTTGATGGGCAAGATTTGTGAAGAAACTGAAACAAAACTAAGCAAGATAGGATGATGTGAATTTAATAGCTTTGAGGTCTTTGACAACTGAATATGATCATGAACTTAAAGATAAATAATCTGATGACAAGATAACATGCAAGCAATTTCTTACAACTTTTACTATGCTCATTTTTTTCCGTATAATCTAGTAACAAAATCTTTGTAGTTGCTAACACTATTCCATTCATCTGTCAATTTAGCTTGGTGATAATGTCTTTGGTGGATTTGGCACATGGGAAACATAGACATGTTCCCTATAGAGATTCTCGACTTACCTTTTTACTGCAGGTAGACTATTAGAACGCTTCAACCTTCATTTTTTTGTAGCAATTTCATTTGGACTAACTTCAGATATGGTTTCAGGATTCTCTAGGGGGTAATTCAAAAACGATGATAATAGCTAACGTCAGCCCATCTCTTTGGTTTGTACCAATAGCCATTCTTGTTTAATGGGTTTCGTAATATGTTTTGTCTTGGGTATTTTTGACCGGTAGTCTTATTGCAGCTCTCTAAACGAAACCCTCAGCACTCTGAAGTTCGCGCAACGGGCAAAACTAATCCGGAATAATGTAGACTCAAATATACAATATTTATTATGAGTTCTTCTATGGAAGTTTGATCTGATGTAAGGTTGCTTTACTTTCCTTTTCCAGGCTAAAGTCAATGAAGATGCTTCTGGGGATGTTACCGCACTCCAACAGGAAATAAGAAAGTTAAAGGTATTGAGTATAAAAAACTGCACCAAACAGAAAATTTTCCTCATCTCCTGCTTATTCATGTGAGGTGATGTAAAAAAAGAATTCATGTATTCAAACAGCTCCAGCTGTCCTCGCTTATGAAGAATCATAACTCTTGTGGGCCTCTATCAGACTGCGTAGCTTCTCTTGAAGATTCTAGATTCTCTGCTACATGTGAAGCAGCAGAAGAAACAACACAAGACAAGTGTTACTTTCAGGTGCACAATTCACTGAGAACATAGTACCTTGCAACAACTTCATGGATACTTTGCAAAAACTATATTTAATTGGCCTTATAACTGTATAACAGGTAAAGAAAATGAAAGATAATTTGATTGGTGCTCTCAGAAGTGAAAAAGTTTCTGAAACTGCCCTTCAGAAATGCGAGGCTGAGACTGAGCGTATGGAGTGCTTGGTTAGTTTTGCTACAAGGATAGTTCAATTTTGATACTTGACAGATACATCTCATGATGCAAACAAAACGGATTTTATCTCAGTGTATCTTATGCGTGAACTTTGACAATACTGTAGGAGAACGAACTGGAAAAGGAGTTTGAAGGCTGCAGAAATATGAACTCTAGTTTGATCAGGTAGCATAAGAAAATATATGAAATTCAAATATGCATTTTAGTGCATGTTATTGCTTGATAATTGTAGAAAATCATTTACATTGTTGCATTTACAGTTCTGCTACTTGTGTTTGTTGATAATATGACCTTGATCCTATAACTTTTTCATTTTTCTCATTGAACATAATATTATTAGTTCGACTAAAATTGAAAAAGAAGCCTGCTGTGATATTAACTTTGTGTTTTGGTGTTGCTTTTCAATGCAGAGAACTAGATGAAATACAAGTAGGACTTAGAAGATACTTGAAATTCGATCAAACACTGTCCGAGTCTGTAAGAATCTTGTTCATACTGACAGAGGAATGTTTGTTATAAAATTGGTGACTAATCTTTGTCATACCTTTTGCAGGCTGCATCTTCCACCAGTGAAGCTGAGCAGGTTAATCAAGCCCATAAACATTCAATGGTTGGTCGAGTTATTATCTGTATCTTAAGAATCATAGTTTGATTAGTTACATACATAATGTATATGTTATTGTTTTTTGCATAGAGTTAAAATTGCTTTATAGGGAAGCTTGTTTAACGCCATTTCTTTCTGTTAAAACAGGCAGAAAAAATGCCAACTATAAGTGAATCCCGAGAGGCGGTGGCTATTCCAGAGAGTAAAAGCAGCCCTAACATCATTGGTGAATCAGGCAATCATGATGGATCCATGAAAATGCGGGCCAAAAAGAGTTGTAGAGAAAGAGAATCCGTTTGTAGGATAGAAGGTTATGAGACAGAGTTAAGCGGCCTGGTCAATAACAGAGATGCACTGGTGAAGGACGGGATAAACGAGTCAATCCTGCAGCTCAAGTTGGAGAAAGTAATTAAGGACCTCGAGGAGGCTAGAACACTGAATTGTCAATATGAAAAACAGCATAAGTCACAGAAATCTCAACAAGAAGACACTGAAGTAGTTGGCGAACAAGTAGAGACAGAAGTTGCCAGAACAATTCTTGAGCTGCAAGAAGAGTTGATTGCTCTC
The DNA here is from genome assembly GCA_900406435.1 of Lepidium aucheri. NCBI lineage: Eukaryota > Viridiplantae > Streptophyta > Magnoliopsida > Brassicales > Brassicaceae > Lepidium > Lepidium aucheri. The sequence continues at coordinate 43,977 of OVBA01000437.1, read as the reverse complement.
CAGTCTGAATTTCAAAGAAGAATCTGTAAATTGACTGAAGAAAATCACTCCATGAAAGATACTATAGCGGCTAGAGAGGCAGAAATAAGAGCGCTTAACCAAGACTGGGAAAAGGCCACCTTAGAACTAACAAATTTCATTGTTGATGGTTCTAAATCCATCAAAGATGCCTCTACACAGATTGAAAATATAATCTGCTCATTTCCACAAGTGAACGTGTGGATAGGTGATCATGTTGAAAAGGCAGCAAAAAATTGTATAAAAAAGGAAGAGACAATTTTGCTTCTACAGAAAAGCTTGGAAGACGCAAATATTTTGTTAGCAGAAATAAATTTGAAGCTGAATTCCTTAAAGGGGGCAACTCTCGCTCTCAACGACTTTCAACTGGGTGGCAATCCTGCAACCACTGAAGACGCAATCTGCTTGAATAATGATATAGACAGGATGAGCAATGAGGTAGACCCGCTTGAGAGCGACTTAAAGGCAAAGCAGAATTCTATTCTGGAAGCAGAAAGACATGTAGAGGTTGCTTGTGCTGTTACAAAATGGCTTTCTGATTCTACAATTCAGCCCCAAATGCTGGAAAAAGTAAAAGATCAATCTGTTAAAGAATGTGGTACATTAAGTTCAATCTCTGCATCTCCTAGTGCAGAAGGGAACGCTGATATTAGTTTATCAAAGGATGGTTATCTAAGTGAAGCAACATGTCACCAGGGTGATGAGCTTTCAACATCAAGCTCTGATTTTTCAAACTGTATATGGCAAAACGATTGTTCACTGAATGTAAAGTGTGAAGGAGTTTCTAGTTCTGAATCTGATTCCCGAGAAATGTATAACAATACTACATCTGCTGATCTGATTGCTAAGAACGGTTCTGCACATTGTGTGTACTGTGGAGGTATACTTTTGCTTCTTTTTTTTCTCTTGTTCACCGCCCTATATTCTAAGATCTGAAATGAATGGTTTTGAGTGAATTACCCACCAGTTTTATTTGCTATGTAACGAAAGATGCTTAAAAATTTGTTTTATTCAGCATGGAGACAGTCAGTAAAGAAGCCATTGACGCTAATGATGGAGAAAGCAGAAACAGAATGCAAATATCGAGTAAGTTTTTATTAGCTTTTTTCTTCATTTTGTGATGATGTATAAAGAATGTTTAAATGTCATTGGAAAAGTAAACCACTGAACGTGTATCTGTGCAGCTATCTTCTGAGATGTATATGTGTCTTATGCAGAGAATGGTTCCTGCTAGAAGTTTCTTTGATCGATTTGAGGAAGTCAGTGCTACCATGAAAGAAGCTGATGTGACATTATGTGAATTAGTCAAGGCCAATGAGAAATCAAAACATGTTACAGAAATGTGGCTTCAAAACCATGAAGAGCTAATGGTTAAGGAAAAAGATCTGATAAATGATCTTGAACAGGTCAAGTCCACTCTATCTGCATGTGAACAAGAAAATCAAATCTTGCTAAATCAAACACATTCCGCTTTGGCGGACATGGAAAATTCAGTGTCTTTGCTTGAAGAATATTTTCTGGAAACAAAGAGAGGAGTAGAAGAAACATTAGAGGGTCTGTTTTCTCATGTCCTTTTAGCTGGGAAAGAGCTACTCCAATTGATTTCCAACTCAAGACCGTCACTTGAACAGATTTTATCTGAAACCATGGAGAGAGAGTTCACCATGTATGCAACATACCAGTGCCAGATTGGAAAACTGATCGATCAAATTTTGGATCAGAAATTACAGGTTACAACTCCCTACTTTTCGGAGAAAGAACACCAACAGTCAGTGAAAATTACTACCATTGGGTATAACGATGAAGATAAAATCACTGAAAAGGAATACAGATCAGATATGCTCACAGATTTTGAAAATGATGTTGTTCAGTCGCATGAAAACCTACTATATGAGAACTTGTGTCTGAAAAAGGAGCTTGAGAGAAAAGAAGCATTGTTTGAAGGCCTGCTGTTTGATTTTCGGATACTTCAGGAATCAGCATCAAATAACAGAGATATCAAAAATGAAATGGATGAGCTGTTTGTTGCATTATGCAAAGTTCAGAAAGAACTGGAGCTGAAAGCGAGTCAAGTTCATGATCTTTTTGTTCATAATAAGATTCTTGAAAATTGCTCCATTGACTTAAAAACGGCTTTGTTGACGTCAAAGTCAGATCTAGAGCAGGCCAACGAGAGGATACAAATTCTTGCAGAGCAGAACGAGGAGTTAAGGGCTCTCCTTAGTGATCTCTATAGGAAAAAGGTTGCAGCTGAAGAGGGATTGGACGAACAAAAAGATCTTGTCAAAAGATTGGAAAAAGAAATCATTCACTTGACTACTACAGCAGAGACGCAATTGCTTTCCGCAGTCAAATCCATTGCAGAAAACTTTAAAAAGACCAGCGATGAGAAAGATCAGCTTGTTGAAGAAATATGTGCGTTGAATGATAAGCTTGAGTTGGCCTATGTTACAGCTGATGAAAAAGAAGAAATTGCCACAGAGGCTCGTCAGGTTTGTAACTTGGAGCCTTCTCTTTTTAGATGAATCATTCGATTTTAAATTGTTAAATTTGTTCTCATGTAGGAATCTGAAGCAAGTAAAATATATGCTGAACAAAAGGAAGAAGAGGTCAAAATTCTAGAAATATCTGTCCAGGAACTTGAGCGTACTATAAATACATTAGAAAAACGGGTTAGTTATGCTTTGTGTTTCATTCTTTATATCTGATAGGCATTGCATTAACAATTATACTTATACTGTATGTGAGCTATTTTGGTTTCTAGGTGTATGACATGGATGAGGAAGTTAAAAGGCATCGCACCACCCAAGATTCGTTAGAGACAGAGCTCCAAGCTCTCAGACAGAGATTGTTTAGATTTGAAAACTTCACTGGTACTGTGGTCACAACCAATGAAAGTACGGAGGAACATAAGAGTCAAATATCTAGGTCAGCCACCGTATTCTACTCAAGATACTAATATATCTTGTGTATCTTTCTCGGTGAAGACTGATGGTAAATATAAATGTCCAATAGGTCAATAGATTTGCAAGATGCGCCTCATCAGATACGGGTCCTCCAAAAGGAAATAACAGAACAAACCAAAGAGGTGTGTTATATCATTGGATGGCCAGACTCAAATTTCCACGATATTCCCTGATCTTTGCGCACATAAATAATGATTATTTTCTTCACTTCTAACTTTTTCTTTCCCCACTTATAGATTAAGCAGCTAAAAGAGTACATTTCCGAAATTTTACTGCATTCTGAGGCCCAAGCATCGGCGTATCAAGAGAAGGTATTAGCACTTAGTTTGACTGTTGAATGATTTAGCTCCAGGGGATAATTAGTTTCCGTACTGCATATTTTAGTCGTATTTGCTTCTCTGTTGACGTTCTTGCTAAAATACCATGTCTTGATATGCAAAGAAATCAAGTCAAGAATCATAATAATCTCTGATTTCTGTCGTGCTGCATTTGAAGGAGGCTAAGTTTGATAACTGGTTTATATTTGGACTAGCACCGGCATGTGTTATTTTCTATAATTTATTGCTCATATAGTTTCTGCTTCCAATTTTAACAGTATAAGACTCTGGAGGTCATGATTCGAGACTTCAAATTAGACGACCCAAGTACGTCAGCTGCAGAGACCATATCACATAAAACAGAGAAAGGCTCACTCAGGAGCAGAGGTTCAAGTTCACCCTTTAGATGTATGGTTGGGTTGGTACAACAGATAAAATTGGAGAAGGATCAGGAACTAACCATGGCAAGGGTTCGTGTTGAAGAACTGAAGTCATTGCTAGCGGTTAAACAGAAAGAGGTTCAGTTTATCTTTAGTTGATCTTCTTTTCGTTTGGAGGGCCCACAGATCTTTAATTAATTGTTCAGCCAGAAAATTATTATTTTTTCGCTTTGATTCGATTAAAAGTGACCTGAGTGAATACTGTCATGATGAAACAGGTTTGCACACTGAACACGAAGATAGCTGCAGCTGATAGCATGACTCATGATGTTATTCGGGATTTACTTGGTGTGAAAATGGATATAACTAGCTATGCTGTACGTATATCAGAGTATATGCCATCTTCAAAGAATTGAAAAGTACCTTTTCTAAATATATCCGTTTCTTCCTTGTGGTACTTCAGGAGTTGATTGACCAGCACCAGGTCCAAAGAGTAGTTGAAGAGGCTCAGAAACATGCTGAAGAAATAATATTTAAGGTGATGGTGCTAATACACTTACATGCACTACTTACTTCATTTGGTCTTCAACTTTTGTTATTGATACGTCTTTCCCTTTCAATTTCAGGAGCAAGAAATCATCAGCCTGAAAGGACATATAGATTCTCTTGTTGAGGAAAGAGAAAGGTTTGGCCTATTCTATTTACACAAGAACTGTTTAAAGTGCTTATTTTTCTCTCTTGAAGTACACAATATATGAAAAGTTAATTTTCCTACCTTTTTGTGGACAGTTACATGTCAGAGTTGAACAAGAAAAATATAGATGTTCTAGCGACACAGATATCACTAGAGCAACTACAAGAGCGAGTTCAGTTGCTTTCTATGCAAAACGAAATGCTTAAGGTAATCAGGAGTTTCTTCTACCTATACTCTCACTACCAGCTCTATCTATTGTATGTGTTTTCTTTAACTCACTGCTTCTTTTTATCTTCCGTTTTGCAGAAGGACAAGAGTAATTTGCTGAGGAAGTTAGCTGAACTTGATCAAACAGTCCACATTGCACGGGCCAGTAACCATCATGCTCCACAGACGACGAAGGTATGTATTGACGGGATGGAATTGTTTAGCATGTGGCCGAAACCCAGAATAATGGAGAAGAACCTAATGGCTGATTCTAATATTCTGAAACAGGATACAGTATCTTCAAATTATACTAAGAGACTGGAAAATGATCAGAAACTTCTTTCCCATGCTAATAACGAATTGGCAAAGTATCGTAAAACGGGCAATAACCATCCACCAACTCAAGGACAGAGCTCAGGTGTAAGATATCGGTAAGAGTTTGCTTAAAGCTTATCTTCTCCTTGGCTTGTTCTTGAGAGTATATATATCGCACGTGAGTCAAACCTAAAAAGCCGCTCCAGCAATCTGAACAATGCACAGGTTCTGCGAATTAAGATTCTAGAAAAAAAGACATGCAATGAGCGTTTTACTTAGCTTGAATTTGTTGTTCTGTATATAAGATCTATAAAGGAAGAGACTGCAATGGGCGCGATTTTCTCCCAAAGTTGAAATTTGTGTGTAAGAGATGTATACAACGCGATATTGCTGTTTAACTGGCTACGATTCAGTGCAAGCGATGAGTTTGGTTCGGTAACTCTTGTCAAATAATGCGGTAAAGCAGTAGTCATTTTAGTACTTGCAATTCCCATTCTTCGGAGGTATTGAATTCTGATAAAGAGTTTGGTTTATGATTTGTTTCAGGCTGACCTTGCACTTCTTAGAGTTTTACTTGAACTAGTAAGCATATTAAACGAGCTTATCTCTACCTAGTTGTTGAAAGTCATAGTCTTTACTCTTATTCTTTTAATAGTGTTTTTGTGCACATCTTCATTTTTACTTCACTTGTGGCTAGCTGCACATCGTTGTTGTGTCAGAATTTTTGGAGTAAAATGCATGGCCTAAACTTGTACCAGAACTGCGCTCTGTGCTATTGAGAAGAGCAGTTTAATAAACAGTTTGGTGATACCCAAATAGGTTAGGTCCGTTAAGAGAAGGCCCATAACAAAAATCAGCCCAACAATTTGATAAGCCCACCTCGTGATTCGATCACGGCGAAATTAACGGATATACGAGCTCGTTAGCATTTATAGTAATTGATTCGAGTAAGCGAAATTGACGGACTGACTCAATCACAGCGAGCTCGTGAGCATTAATGAGGAAGATCGGACTAAGAGAGTATAAAGGAGAGATGAGATGAAGACAAAAGGGACAATTCTCTGGGGAGAAAAATCAGACCAAATTACTCAAATTTACTGTCTTTACATGAATTAATTGTGATCTCCTTTGAAACTATTCAAAGGATAAACACAGTTCAAACTCTAGCTGGAGCATTGTGAACGCTCTGATGGTATTGCTCACAGTTGTAAAACCTTTTCAGGTAATTGCTTTGTAGTACTTCTTGCAACCCAAACTTGTAAAGGAGCCAGTACCACAACAGTAGTACCCTTGGTGTCCGTATTACATCGTCTCATTGATAAGTTTAACAGTTCATTTCATGTTGTATTATCTACTGTGGCTGTTTTGTTAAGGGTTTTAGTGAAGTACCATATGCCATCTGTTTTGTCACCACTGCTCGGTTCTTTCTGTCTAGATATGATCAAAATTCTGAACTCCTTCAGTTATGACTCGAGTGTTAAACTCCTTCTGATGGCTACTTGATAAGGTTGAAAGCTGCAAAAACAAGTTTGCTCCTCTTTGGTAAACTTGTCAGCAGACATAGAAAATACTCTGACAAGTATGCAAATACCTTAAATTTCTCTCGGCATTGCTTATTTCCTATTCCTAATCCATCTGATTTATGCAGGTTGATGCCAGAGATAATAAACTGCTCAATGAAGTTTGTTAAACATAGCTCAGAGATCAGCGTATGTATTGTATTCCTGCTTGCATTAAAATGTTATTTTCTTCTTTATCTAATGCTATGAGTAGCCCTGGGCATTATAATCGGAACTAAAATACCGAACCAAACCGAACCGAAAAAAAGGAACCGAACCGAACCGGAACCGACAAAATAACCGAATTGTTCCAAAATTCGAGAACCAAAAAAACAAGAACATAACCAAGAACCAAATCAAGAACCGAAATAAAATTGTATATTTAAAAATAATTATTTATATATAATTTCATAATCTAAATATCCAAAATTGTAATTCTAAATCTAAATTTGTTAATTAATTTCAATCAAAATTACTAAAAACCTAAAATTTTTAAGTTTTTTATACCAAATTTATGGTTTTTAATGATTTTATAAACTTTTTCTTAAAACTAAACATAAATAAACAAATTCGAATCGAACCGGAACCGAATGTATACCAAAATAAATTTTAATAAGTACCTATTGATTCCGTTTTTCGAAAACCGAAACCAAACCGAAATTTAATAAGTACATATTGGTTCCAAGTTTTCAAGAACCGAAAGAACCAAACTGAACCGAAAAACAATATGACCAGGGCTAGTTATGAGTATGTACTATCATTTGCAGAAGCTCGGATGCTTAACTGAGAGAAGCATATCACTGTTCTACTGTATCAGCCTCTTGGTTTTAAAATATGTGTCAAAAAATGGCTTGAGAAGTCTCACTTTTGAAGCTTATGATAAATTCCAAAATATGGAACCATTATCGTCCCAATTACAAGCATACTTAACAAGAAGAGAAATAAATAGCTTATGATAAAGATAGTGAAATGTTTCCTCCTTGGCAAACACTTAAGCTTTTCTCTTTGGAATCTTTGAGTCAAAGCTGGGTGGTCCTTTTTTAGCATTAAGGTAAATACCTAAAGATGTGAGACCAGACGAATAATAAGCACCATGAAAACCACCAAATTGACAGGACTTTCCAAGATTGTAGGCAAAACATTTTCGGGGATCAAACTCGCTTAAAATACTTGGCTTGGTCACACCAAACGGACCATAAGTCTTGAAATTGAAAGTGAAAGTGAGCACCAGAATCTTATCAGGTCTACTACAATATTGACCACGTACTGAAGTGATATACTCAGCCGGATAGTTCAACTCTATCTGCAGAGAAATAATTGAAACAATTCCAGAAAATAATCACATTGCTCTTGTTTACTTACGGTGTGAAACTGGCTAGTACTGTTACGTGAACGGTATGTTTCTGATAGAACATACTTGCCATTTTCAATGTATTGGAATTGGATAGACGATATCCAGTCATCTGCTTTAGCTGAAACAAAAATTTGGGAGATTTCGTTGACCTTTAAGATCAAAATATTTAGGGGAATACCTATGATTTAATCTCCCACCAACTTTGATCAACCTGTTTCCATCATAATGACACAGTGGTGGCTTAAGACAACTTCTTATATAGATTTACTATGAAAAGACTCAAACAGATAAAAGAATAAGAACAAGACCTGGTTTCAGAAGTCATCTCCTTATCTAATTGTTGTGCTTTTTGTACTTAGTTTGGTGCTTCTCCAACAGAGAAGAGTAGGCTATCTATATATAACTAAAAGAGTAGGCTAATTTAATTATGGTCCGTTTGACTTTTGTGTGTTTGGCTCTACACCTTCCCATATACATTGACCATTGTGGTTCCTTCTTTTAATTTTAAATGGAACGTTTCCAATGTTTACCTTTAATACTCCCTCCGTTTTATAATATAAGTTGTTTTAAGAGGTTTTTTATGTTTCAAAATATAAGTTGTTTTACAAAACCAAGACAAAAAGTATACTAAAAGTTAAAACAAACTATTTTTAAAATTTTTAAAAATCATTTCTCTTTCCTTTTCTTAATTAAATATGAGACAAAATGCTAAACTTTTTGTTGAAAATATAAAAAGCAAAAAGTTTCTTAATTTGTATGCATTCAAGCAAAACAACTTATATTATGAAACGGAGGGAGTATTTGCTTTTCTCTAATCAAATTCTATCTCTCTCTATTAATACTATCAAGAACTAGAGAGATGTTACTGCATTGAATACTGAAGCAATCTAGCAACACAAGAATGTATTGCTAACGTTAATTAGTTCATTATACTTATCTTTGACCATTATATGTAACAGAAACATTTTTGCATATTAAAGCATTATAATTAGTACGTAGAACATTACAGTATTTGATTAGTACACAAACACTTTCAACCCAAAACAATTTTTGACTCTATTTCCTCTGCTTCGGTTTTGGGTAGAACTGTTTTAGGGCTAAGGTAAACACCGATGTATTGTAGTCCTGAGGCATCATAGGTCCCATGAAAACCACCGAACTGAGGAGATTTTCCGAGTTTGAAAGAGAACTTCTCATAGCTCGAACCCGAAGTGCCAAAAGGACCATATTGACTAGTGTTGGTTGTGAATGTGAGAGACCTTATGTGAGGATTACTAGCTTCATACTTGTAATATTCCCCACTGATTCCTGTTATGTACTCATGCGGGTAGTTTAGCTCTATCTGCTGGGTCCAAAATCACACGTTAAATAATTATAATAACCTTATTTATAACATTGTGACAAAAAAGAAAAAAAACCTTATATATAACCATGTTCGTGGATCAAAAATGTTCCACTAATCAATCAATCTACCAAATATATTTCTACTTCACTGAACTTTGAATTTCCTTTTTATACAACCAGGGCCGTTTCTGAGTTTTCGAAGGCCGGAAACTAAGAAAAAAACTGGGGCTGCTTCGTTAAATATATTTAAATTTAATTATATAATTATTCTGTTTGTTTAAATTGTTTGTTCCTATTAAATTTTAAAAAAAACGAAAAAATGATGTAGTTGTGATTTGAACTTAGGTTTTAATCAATTCTCCAAAGATATATACACCACTAGAGTAAAGGAACTACATTATACTTTGGGGTCACAAATTTTTTTTATGATTTTGAGGCCAAAAAATTTTCTTATATTCTTGGGGCCGGAAGCTGGTGCTTCTCAAGCTTGCTCCACGGTCAGGGCCTGTATACAACTCAACAATGGTTCCAGACTACTCAAAAAAATTTCTTCCAAGCTGGCTCAACACGTCTACAAGTCAAAAAGCTATAAGATCTAACTAATCTTCGGGCCAAAAAGAGTCATGTGAATACCCTTGATACTAGGGGAGAATATGATTTAGTTTACACGAACACTAAAATTTGGGTTAGTACATTACTATTTTCCCAAATTTTAGTATTACCATACGCTTGCATGGGGGCTTTTGAATCTTTTATAGACTCTTATGTCTCTATCTACAGATTTTAAATCGAATGCAAAGAAGATGGAAGAGACAAAATCAAACTTACCACGTCAAACATGTTGCCGGAAAATGGACCGTGACGGTCGGATAAAACAAGCTTTCCATCGATAATGAACTGGAACTGAATAGACATAACTCCTCCAGCACTATAAGATAGAAATATCTGAGAGATAACACCATCGTGGGATCCTTCGTCCCAGTTTACAATTGTACTGCTTCTAGCGTCATGCTTACCAACTGGTCCTATCTTCATCTTTGTCATCTTCCCTTCCATTTTTTCTATCTTAACACCAAAACCCTAAGCTTTTGATTCGTTATATAACAAAAATATATACCTAGAGATATTTAATTAGTTCTCTAAGTTTTGAAGTCTCAGATTGGAATATTCTTATCCAATCTTACACAACTTCACCTAAGTACTAGGATTCAACCCACGCCATAGCATGGGATTTGATTTTTTTTTCAACCCGTGTTTATTTGGTTCTTAGATCCATGTTGATATTTTGAATACTCCCTCCATTTCATGATATAAGTTGTTTTGCTTGAATGCACACCAATTAAGAAAATTTTGCTTTTTGTATTTTCTAAAAAATTAATTATTTTATCTTAATTTTTAATTAAAGAATAGAAAAGAAAATGAGTTAAAAAATAAAAAATGAAAAGAAATATGATAATTAAATTTGTTTTTACTTTTATTTTACTTTTTGCCTTGATTCTTGAAAAATAATTTATATTTTGAAACAGAAAAAAACTTCTAAAACAACTTATATAATGAAACAGAGGGAGTATTATTTTGGAATAATGTTCTAGTGGCCCAAAACTCAACAAAATCAACCTGAATTAGAGAAATTTAATATGAACCAAACCCGACAAAACACTTCATAAGTCCTAAACCAATATATTCTAAAAAAAATTGAACCCAAACTCAATATGGAACCAACCAAGAACTAATTTTTTTAGTTTTTTTTAAACCTTCTAAAGTTTTGAATTTTTATATAAAAATACTCAGACCCGATCTTGATCTATATCGTATTAAACTATATTCGAGAAATAAAATATCTGAATATGTCTTAAACCGAAATAACCAAAATACCGAATTAGATGAACCGAATCCGATAAAATACCAGAATCCAATTCAAACTCGAATTAATTGTAACCGAAATATTTTTTTATTAAATTTTAGTTTTTTAAGAACTTTTATATTAAGTTTGATTTTTAATATAAATTTCTGTAACAAAACCAACTTATCATATTTTTAAAGGGTTGTTATAAACTTTAGGTTAATTTTATCCTATAGTTTATAACACGATCAAAATGAAAGTGTCTCCCGCTTTAATATATAAGATTATATTAAATATATAATTAACTTAGGCAACATACCAATACTATTCTTTTCTTCCATGTACATTTTCAAAAAGTAAAAAAAAGGAAATAAAAGAGATTAATACATTGTTACCGAAGGAAAGTCCATTTTCCACCGAGTTCGATTTCAGAGAGTCGTTTTTATTAAAAGTTTAACTATAAGTTATGCATTGTCGATCCAATTGTTAAAAAAAATTGTTAAGAAGGATGTTAAAGGTTAATATTTTGCAAGTGAATTTTAGTTTAGTGGTAGGTGGTAAGTCTATTAAAGACAAACACACTTGCATATTTTAGAATCGAGTTTGCCGCCTAATAACTTGGCTATAGCTGACCAGTTGTGATCTAATATTGACAAAAAATGTTAATGTTCTTAATTTGACGTCCGGATTAGAATATTTGTTTCCATTCTTGCATAGATTCATCTACATCTAGCAATTTAATCCTTTATTTCATTTGCTTCTTGCCATAATTGGTTACTAATTTACTATGTTTTTGATGTAGAAGCATCTTTACGATAGTATATCTAATGTTTTGAAAATATTTTCTATGTTGGTCGATATTAATTTTCTTTTAAAAAAATACAACGTTAGCTAATATTTCCATCGTTATTTTTTTTATAAATGTTTTACATAAAAATGGTATCGGATAAAAAAATTAACTAGAAAATCTTTCGAGTGACAACAGAAAATTTCTTTATTTGTAGAGATTTTAGTCGGATAATTTTCTGAATTTGGATGCCTCATATTGAAATATTCCATTTTAAGTAGCACAAGTCCCATATAAACCCTAGACCACACGTCAGGTTTGTCCAAAAGAAAAGTACAAATTCGTCGATCATCTTTACTCATATAAGCATTTTAGCATCATGAATTGGATTATTCTCCAATATGTAAAAGTTTTAGGCTAATTATAAAAAAAGCCCAGTAATTAATAGAAAAAACAGTTATAATAACACAAAACATGTCCGTTTTTGTCAAATTAAATACGAACTTTTTTTTTTCTAAAAATCCACCAACTTTTATTTTACTTCACAAATTTAAAACCATAGCTAGTCAAACTTAATAGATAGTTAAATCGTTAAAAGTTAATAGATCGTTAGTCAACTATTTTTTATTCATATAAGCATTTTAATAATTCACACACACTTAAACATAAATAGAATGTAAATAAGTATTATTAAGCATAATAAATTAACCCAAAACAATCGTTGAGTTAGTCTCCTCGGCATTGCTTGTACTGATTTTAGGGTTTGTTTTAGGTCTAGCAGTTGATGGTTGAAGATAAACACCAATACACTGTAGTCCCGAGACACTCGATGCCCCGAAGAAACCACCAAACTGAGAGAGTTTACCAAGATTGAAATCAAACTTGGTCTCGTTTTTTGAAGCCGAGGAGCCAAAAGGACCATATTCATTGAAGTTGGTAGCAAATTTGAGAGACCTTATGCCTATGCTTTCAGTGCGAGAGTATTCTCCACTGATTCCTGTTATGTACTCATGTGGCCAGTCCAAAGCTATCTGCATGGCCGCATTACTATATATATCAACACTTGTAACTCATTGATAATGGAAGCATTTTCTATATATATAATACTCCTCCGTATAATTTTAGTTGATGTTTTAGAAAAAAAATTGTTTCTTTTTAGTTGATGTTTTCAGTTTTCTATGCAAAATTTAATGTAATTGATATGTGATTGGTTAGATTGTTTCGGAAATTGTAATAAAAAAAAGAGGTTAATGTTTTCTTAATTTGTGTAAAATTCTAAAACATCAAGTATAAAGAAACAGAGCGAGTAGTAACTAGTAGTGCAAGTAGCCTTTAGTCCAGTACCTGATGGTAAGTTTACTAAAAGCAGACGCACATGCACAACTCGAATCCCACTGTCTACGAAATTTATGTATGAATTTGGATAATGTACCGGTCTTTGTAACCCATATTAATATTTACCGTTGACAAAATAAAATAGTAACTAGTAGAATGGGCTTACGACATTAAACTTGTTGCCAGTTGATTTCCGACCGTAGCGGTCGGATAAGATGAATTTGTCGTGGTCGAGCACGAACTGGAATTGGATAGACCAAATTCCATCAGAATCATGAGATAGAAATATCTGAGAGAGTATGTTATTGTGACTTCCTTCGTCCCAATTGACCATATAACTTGTGCTACTTTTTCCCACTGGTCCTATCTTGATTTTCCCTTCCATTTTGTTTTTAGAATGTTTACTCTCAATTCGAGAATTGTACTTATGAAGGTAAATTTTTTTGAAATATTCCAATCTTGCTAACAATATAATTCCTTTCTTTTGGTTGTTTTGGCCAAGTTTATTTATGCACCTGTTCTCTTTTATTAATTTTTTTTTTGTCAAGAATCGGCAAACTCTAATTCATAAAACAAACTTTATATTCTATAACATTGAATAATGCATCTACATGAAATCAAATTTTGATGGAGAAATCTGCGCCAAAGTTTTTTTTATTTCTGAATTAAATTTCATATACGTACATTATATACCCTTTTCTAAATCTCGACATCTCGGCCGAGTTACCGAGTACTCGGCCGGAAAATTGTTGTTCGATGGGAAGATGATTTTGAAAAGTCATTTTTGCCTTCTCATAAAATATACCCACATGGACTCAAACATGCAACATTTATGTCATTTTTGAACTCTCGAACCACTGCACCACCATGATATTTATTGGACACTGATGTAATAGTTAATTTATAATCTTAAATATAGATAAATACCTTAAAATAAATCCTCGAGTACTCTCTGATTTATTTCTGCATTTTTAATAATTCGCTATTCGGTATATAGACGAACGCATAACGCATAGCGAAATTTTGAGTAGAGATTATATATGGGGAAATTTTCAAAGTATATTACTTCTATTTCACAATAAATGTTATTCTAAGATCAATTTTAATTTTTTATAAAAAGTTAATTACATTTTTATAAATTTTGGTTTTCAACTTAACTTATCTCATTTCATCATAATTCTTACTTTGTCACTATCATATAAGTTTGTTTTTATTAACACTTAGATGACATGATCCAAAGCCTAAAATCTCTTTTCAATTTATTAAAGTGAGATTGAAGATGCCGGAATTATTACTTTGGTTATGTTAGAGCAGCTCCAACAATAAGAAACCCAATAGGGTTTTTAACATTATTTAATTAAAAATAATGAGGTTTGTGAAGTTAAGAACTCTTAGATTGAAGTTTAAAATTTTCAAGGTCCAATAATAAGGTTCTTAAAAAATGTTGCTCTAGTTTTGGTCGATGGAAACAAGAAGAAAAAAATAAAGTTACTGACCTTTTGCCCGATAAACAGGGTCGATAAAAACACAATCGTAATATGGACCAATAGATCGATATATTAGGTCCATATATTGCAGCTGTAAGTTAACTTAATATGAACCTTTTATCGAACAAGGAGACGATAAAAAGGGTCGATTAACAGAACCCTTTTCGATAAAACCAGAGCAATAGCTCTCTCTCGATTAAACTCAACTCCATCACCATAGCTCTCTCTCGATTAAACTTCAAATTTATTGGGTTTTCTTGTGAAATTGAGCAGCTCTCCCCAAAAGGTCATTGATGAATGAGGTTTTATGACTCTACACTTTGAATAATTACAATAACATGATCTGTTGAGCCTTAAAGATAAGCTTCTGAAGCATGTTTCGTTTTGTTTCAATTTTTATCGACCAATGAGTCAATGAAATGAGTCGATAGAATTTTTTGTTTTGTTTCGATTTCTATCGACCATCGAATCGAGGAAATAGATCGATGAAATATTTTATTTTGATTCACAGATCAAATTACTTACAGAGTGACATGTAGCCGTCTTATACCATTTCTTAAGTCTCTTGAATACGAACGGTTCTAAACATATAACCCATTTTCAATTTAATTAATATATATTAATTTCTAAAAACCTATTAAAAAAACCTCTTTAAAACCCCGTTGGAACTGCTCTTAACCACATGCGAAGAAGAACTCAGGCGATTTAAATTAAGACAATACCAAAATAACATGGTAAGTTAATATCTGTACTTTATTCCTCACCGGCCAACGAATCGGCTAAGACCGGTCTTTGAAGCAATCTCAGGCCGGAGTCTGAAACCGAGTTAATTCGCTTATCCAACGCCTGGCTCGATTTGTCTCGTAGCCGCCGCTCCTCATCGGTTACCTTCAGAGTTGTTTCTATTCACTTTATTTAAAAACCCTATGCAAGATCTGCGACTGTTTTCCTCATCATCACTCTTGTGATTTCTGGTTTCATTCTAAACCAATCAACTCTCGATTCTCTGTAAATTTCTTCAATTTTGGTGTTAGATTCCATCTTCTTGTGTTATTTTCATGGCTGGAGTTATGCAGAAGTTCCTTATTGCGTCAATGTTTATGTGGATTCTTCCTGTTGGGATATTATATGGATTCAACAACAATTTGCTTCCTGGTACGAGAGTTCTTTCATTGATTTATTGTGATGGTCTCTAAATTTGACTGTTTTAGACAACAAGACCTTCTTTTTCAGTTTGGTCTATTGTAAGAAACCTAATTATGATATAATTTTGAGTTGATTCTTTCGACATTGTTGTGTTTGAAGATCATACAATGTGTAACCTTTGATATTTGTTACTAACCATTTAGCTTCGTAGTTAGATTGTAACACAATTAAGCCATCCTCAGCTTTAGTTTTGCTGTATAGTTTTATCTGGGTTTGAAGCTCTTTGAACTGTCTAAGCCTCTAAGGAGAGGAAGCTGCTCACTTTAGTGATAAATAAGTCTGCTTCGAAGCAGTAGACTTTTCTCGATTTGTGTTATCAAAATAGCTTTTTGATGATCTTCACTCATTCACTCACATTTATGTAGTAGCTTTGTCATCTCATGCTTGCTTTTCCTTTGGATCCAGCTAGTTAACTGTTATGAATTGGCCTCAATGCTCATTGTTAATGTTTCTTTAGCTTTAACCACGTTTTAACTCTGTTGCTTTTGCTATCTTGGACAGGTTCAACGACATTGTCTCCTCATTCTCTGACCCTACTAAGTGGATTTCTTGCTGTGGTATCAGTGAACATAGTGATTGTGTTCTACATCTGTATGGCCTTGAAAGAACCTACTGATAAACACAAACCAGATGCAGCGTTTCTCGCTGAGGCCAAAGATAGTGTGAGCAAACTAACAAAAGGAGCTACAAGCAGTAATGATCCTGCACTCAAGAAACAGGATTGAGATGAGAACTTTCTTAATCCAATTTTGAAACGAAGAACAGTCGAGATTCTATATCTGAGTTCAATCGAATGGATCAGACCCTTGTGTTATCAATATAGATTGTTGTTCTGTGACATTCGAGGTTAAGGCTTGGTTTAAGCACAGGTAAAAATGCCTCTTTTGTATGATAAACAGAGACAGAGACAAACGCCAATGTTAATAGCTTTTTGGTAAAGAATTCTTTTAAAATTATGTAATCTGTATACTTTTTGGATACAATTAAGCGAAATTAATGTGTTACAAAAGTATAATTAACTTTGTATATGTTGTATATCAAAATTAAGGAATCATACCTTTTTTTTTTTTTGGTGTAATAAAATACCTATAAAATATTGATGAACTTAATAAAAGCCATTGTAAAGAAGCAGGAAGGTTTTCGTAGTTTTCTTCGCAAGTTGTCAACGAATCGACAGATCCTCGCGTCTCTCGCTTCACTACGGTAACTCTCTATCACCTCCCTCGCTGCTTTCGATTCGACAAGATTCGAACTTGAAGATTTCACTGACGAGGATTGTAGTGTTTTGCAAATTTTGTCTTTTAGACTAAAAATGGAAAAGATTGCAAATTTCTTCTGTTAGTATATAGAAGGAGGAATCCCACATGTGAATTCAATAGTCTTTACAAGATCCAATATTTGTTTTATTGAAATTTTCTTCCTTTTTGATGCAATATTGATAATTGATGGTTGGATGATCTTGGTCTTCTTAAGCTTAACTTGAGTTGACTCATCGTTTTGTTGGTTATAGATTGTTCATTAGGAGAGATTCTATTGGAAATCTAGTTTCCGTTTCGATAATTTCTTCATTTGCTGAAGATAGCTGATATGTTTAGGGTTTTAGTAGTTAGATTTAAGGAACTATTCTCTGGACAATAGGAAATTGAAGCCTTTGAGCTGTTATGTCTCTCTCTAGATGTCTTAAGATATGAGAATTACAGGTCAATTTATCCTTAGGGGAGATTTTTCGAGCTGCTTGTTAATACCTTCTCTGAGAGTTTGACATATTGTTCAGACACATTTGTTCAAGCGAGTTCTAAGATATGTCTACCTCAATAGTAATTTGTCTCAGCTTATACTTAATGATGCCTTTTTTCTTCTGGCAAACAGATCTCAAAACTACGGTTACCAAGATGGTGTACGAGATAAATGAGCAGAAAAGTAATAGTTTCTATACCTATATGCGTTTGTAGCCATTTTTTAACTCTTAGTGTGTCCGAATTTCACGTACCCCAACGTGTTTGTATTATGCTTTTTTGTGTGGCTCTAGTTTTTTGTTAGTCCTAAGTGTTATTCAGTGATATAGCTAGTTTCACTTCTTTTATCTCTTGCCTGATTAGCACCAATGAACAGATCAAGGTAGATATTGGAGTAGCCTTTCTCTAACCGTGCTGTTAGATCTCTTATATAGGAACTAAATCAGTTATAGAAAGCACGAATTTGTTACAGTACTGTTTTTTAGTAAAAGAAATGTGACGTCTTTTGGGAATACCTCTGACTGATTAAACATCAGTTTTCATTGTCTTATGACATTTTTTTCTTGAACTGTTGCAGAAGTTGGCTTGGGCCTCATTGGTTTTGGTATATCATTTACATTTCTCGGCGTAATCTTGTACTTTGACAGAGGTTTGCTCGCTCTAGGAAACGTGAGAATTCTCTTGTTATATTTCTTATAAGCTTTTCTAGATATTCAAAATCAATCTACACAAGAATTCAACATTTGAATCTCATATGGTTTTGTATTCAGTTGTTTTGGTTAATAGGT
Source organism: Lepidium aucheri (assembly GCA_900406435.1). NCBI lineage: Eukaryota > Viridiplantae > Streptophyta > Magnoliopsida > Brassicales > Brassicaceae > Lepidium > Lepidium aucheri. The sequence goes on along the minus strand of OVBA01000437.1, from coordinate 25,641 downwards.
GTGGGCCTTCTACTTGGTTGGCAATCAACTTGGAGACTATTTACCAACACTAATAACTTAAGGGTCTGCACAGAACTCATACTAATCCCTGTAAATTGTTCTCTTGATGACCTTTCATAGTGACACATCAATTCATTCTGCCTTTTTGCAGGGTACTGTCTGTTTTGTCATTGGACTCTTTCTTATATTTGTACGCTGGCCCATAATCGGTATTATCTTAGAGATTTATGGCTGCATTGTCCTCTTCGGGTGAGAGCATGTGTTTATGTTGCGTGTAGTTTCTTATCAGATTGTTTCTACAATAGTGCTTTCAAAATTGAACTATTAATACAGACAGAAATAGGAGTAACCAATGTTTCTCGCAGAACAGAAAAGGATATTTTGCTTATAGAATAACTATGATTGACTAGTAACAATCCATTACTGCATCTGACTAGTGTCACATGTATTATCTTTGCAGCGGATTTTGGTCAACTGTAAGGGCATTTCTAACACAGATTCCTTTTGTTGGATGGATAATACAGTATCCTCTTATGGTAAGTAGTCCTTGAAAGCACTCATTTTGTCTTCAAATGTTCTTTCATTTTGCTCTCTGAGACTGACACTTTTTCTTGAACATCTCTTGCTCCTGCCTTAAGTTCTTATGTTAAGTTAGTCTCTTAGGTAAATGGATAAATGGACAGACCCAATATACTTGTCTTGCAATGTAGTTTGCACAGTATATATGTTAGGATTTGTGTTTTTTGTTTTAAACATTTTGTTCTGGAATGATATTTTATCTTTGCAGGTTTTAGAGCAACTTGTACGAGGTTCCCGTTGAGAAAAACCACATCAAAGCTTTCTCTCTAGAATTCCAAAACAGTAGCGGTTTAATTTTGTCCGTCTTTAGAAACAGAATCAAATGATTTTGATCTCTTCTTCATTTTCGGGTTGTGATTCTTACACAAATATTTAAAAAGAAATTGAAAATAAAGGATTATGTAATTTAAATAAACTTAATTTATATAAGCTAAACTGGAAAACAGTAGAATTACTTATATAAGAGTAGATTGATAAAAACTGATAGAGATGAAATTTCATAATTCTAATGGAATTTGTAAAAATATTAATTTTTTAATTTTTGTCGCAAAATCTAATACAAAATTGAAATCTAAAAGTTTGTTTGAGAATTTTATGTTTTGTTTTGAAGAATCTTAGAATTTTTTCAAATAAAATAAAATATTAAACTTTTAACTAATATAAAACGCCGAGTTACTCTCAGTCTGGTGGTTAGGATGATCCAACTAATGACTCAGGGTACCGGGGTTCGATTCCTCTCCACTATACTAGTAGAATTAAAAGGGATTTTAGGGTGTGGCTATAGATCGGGCCTTGTCGATCCAAAGGATAATCTAACTAGAGCGGGAAAAGCATAACGAGCAAAACAAGTCCCTAACCTTAGAAGAAGAAGAGACGGAGCAAACCCAATGTATTTATCTTACGTTATAGTTTGAACAAGATATAGTGATCAGCATAAAATGATTTTAGAGTTATGAACAGTTAGGATTTGTGTTTTCTGTCTTATACATTTTGTTATAGAATGATATTTATCTTTAGTTTCTGGAGCAACTTATACAAGGTTTCTGTTAAGAAAAATCACATCAAAGCTGTGTCTCTAGAAAATCAAAACAAGGGCTACTTACTTTATTTTGCTTAGGAATAATAATGTGAAAAAAGTTTGTTAAACATCGACTGAATAAAGTGTTTCGTATTTATTTATCTACTATATAATTGTTCATGTGGTGCACGAGATACTTTTTGTGAAAATTATATGATTTTTTATATGTTTATAATCTTATACGTTACATGATTTGTTGTATTTATACCATAATTTGTATTGTATATTGCAATTTGTATAGTTTTGTTTGTTATTTGAGTAGATTCATGATATGTTATTGTGTTTATTTGTATATGTTTGTTTATGATATTTCGATATAAATATTTGATATTTATTTTAATTGAAATAAAAATCAATAATCAAAATCATGGTAACTAATTTTACTAATATCTATTGAATGTTGTTACCTAAGTCATATAATAATTTTCCACATTATATGTATTAATTATTTTTGTTTACAATTATATATCATTTCTATGGATAATGATTACAAATTATTCAAAGACTTAAATTCATAATCATAATAGGATTCAGAATAAAATATTTAATTATATTTTATATGTAATTCATACATAATTATATTTTAGTAAGTTCTTAAAGAGTATAAATACGTTAGGTATATACTAACTTTTAAATTTAAATAAATCCATATCATATATAAATTATATATAATTTCCTATAGCTATCTATTATTTGTTATTTTGTTTGTTCATTAAATATTCATATCTCAAGTAGATGTCCATTTCTTGGACGGACTTGAAGATTACGTATCATCTTTATTGTTTTGTGCTTAAGAAAATGTCTAAATTTAGTGCAATGAATTTTGTAACCCTTAAAATATACAAAAATAACAGTACAGATTTAGATTATGATTTCTAGATAAATATAATGAATATAATATAATAATTTACCATTTACTTTGTCATTATAGACCACACTTACAATATTTTGGCCATATTCGGTTGTAAAAATTTTCCATAATCGAAAAATCTTAGTTTTGATTCTCCATTGTTGGTGAATGGTTTAAGAATAGAAATATTATTGAAAAACATATTAGAGAAGTAATTTGAGGAGATTTCGTAATAAGCTCTTATAAATAAGAAACACTTTAGAAACTGATATCTATTGAATGAAAATTGTATTCTATATAAGATATCAAGTATAAAAATTATTAAATAATACATTTCCTATTGGAAATCATATAGTTACTGAGATAGAAATCTTACATAATAATATATGTGGAGTCTCCTATGTTTGTATAAATTGATGTAGTTATTAAATAATAATATTTCGTAAATGTAATATTATTTAGAGGAATTACTAAAAATGTCTCTTTCGAAATGCTCTTTTTCAAAATATATTCTTTGATGATCATATATTTCTCCCAATTTTCAAAGAAAATGGTAGGTTTTGAAAAAAGGGAGAACTGACCAAATGTTCCTCAAAGGAGGACATTTTTATCACTACCCTCATTTTTGAACATTTTCAAAAACTGCCTCTTATTAGGAAAAAATGTCCAAAATACCCTTATATTATTATTTTTTATATTTTTTTACAAAACATTTTCCTCCCAAAAAAAATTCTTACCAAAACATAAAATATTCCCGCCGAATTTTTTTCCGCTTTACGAAAAAATTTCTCACCAAAAACATTTATAAGGGAGTTTATAAAAAAACTATAAGAGAACTTATAAAATTTATAAGGCTTTATAAGAGAACTTATACAATTTATAAGGTTTTATGAGAGACCATATAAAATTTATAAGGCTTTATGATAGAGCTTATATAATTTATAAGATTTTGTAGGATAGCTTATAAAATTTATGAGGTGTTTATAAAAAATTTATAAGGTGCTTATAAAAATTTATAAGGTATTTACAAAAATTTATAAGAGAGTTTATAAAAATTTATAAGGCTTTATAAGAGATCTTATAAATTTTATAAGCCTTTATAATAGAGCTTATATAATTTATAAGGTTTTATAAGAGACCTTATAAAAATTTATAAGGTGTTTATAAATATTTATAAGGTGTTTATCAAAATTTATAAGGTTTTATAAGAGAGCTAATAAAATTTATAAGGTGTTTATAAAAAAAATTATAAGGTGTTTTTAAAAATTTATAAGACATTTACAAAAATTTATAAGGTATTTATAAAAAATTTGTTATAAGCGCACTTATAAAAAAAGTTTGACGGGAATTTTTTTTCCATAACTTTTTTTTGAAATTCCATTAAAAAAACTTTTGGCACGAAACTTTTTTTTGGTGGGATTTTTTTTTTGGCGGTAAAAAAATATATAACAATTTTTTTGAGGGTATTTTTGTTATTTTTATTAATAAAAGGCATTTTTGAAAAGATAAATGTCAAAAGACAATTTTGAAAAGAAATACACTAAAAATGTATTTCTCAAAAATTTTCTTGAAAAAAGTACATATCAATAAAGGTATTTTTGAAAATCTCTCTATTTTCTATCATAGTTTTATGTAAATGTAATATTTTAAGTTGATTTCATATATCTTGTATATAGAGTATAAAATTTCTAACAGAAACTATAATCAAACTATCCAAAATCGAGTAACATTTAGTATTACAATTTCATGTCTTTTACAATAGTATGTCAAATATAATCAATTGAGATTTTATATCTCATCGTATTAAATGTAACATTTATTATCAAAATGTATTAGATCCAAGTTAAAGATGCATATATTTATTAAATGAAAATTGTATTTAATAGAAGATATCGATTATAAAAATATTAATATATAAAACTTCGTATTGGAAAATATATAATATACACAGTTGTAACTTGTAAATGTGTGTTTTTTTTAAATATATTTCATATTACTCTTTAACTTGTGTCAAATGATATATGTTAATCTTTTTGATATGTGATGTGTTCTTGACCAGTGTTAATGTAAATAAGCATATATATTATGTATGATAATATACATAGCAATTTATAAACTTTTTTACACTTATTATTTGATTTGTATTTGGTAATATATGTTTTCGTGCTGTGTTATTGACCTGTGTTAATCAAAATAATCATACATATATTTTATATTATTGTTTATTAAATTCTATATTTTTCTAATATTGTAAATAAAAAAAATTCTTTGCTTAAAATTTCACATATATCAGCATTTCGTACATATAGTTAATATTATGTCGATATATTATTTATAAATTATTTAGCATGTTAATTGATTAAAGTTTTTTTGTTGTTGAAGATATTAAAGTTTATTAATCAAAAGAATTATAAATGCAAGTGGTTTTTAATCTAGTAGTAGGTGATATATTTACTAAAGGTAGACCTATTTGTATATTCTGAGATAGTGTTCTATTATCTGCATTATGCAGAAACTTACTAATGGGATAATGAATTATGATCCAATGTTAGAAAAAAATAACAAATAATTAAATATAATCATGTATTAGAAAAATTATGATTGTTAGAGTAGATTAGAGAAAGGGAAAAGAAAAGAAGATTAGAGAAATAAATAAATTTCCTAAAATAGATAAGTGTCATATATATGAAGAATTATTTATTATATTTTCCGTACGGACATGTTTTTCCTAATGTGTCAGCCAAAGATCAAAATTTTTCAGGATCACAGAGAGACATATCTCGTGAAAATCGTCGGAGATCAAAGTGCGGATTTTTCTCCTCTCGGAGAGATGTCTCTTCGTGCTTTCTTGCCCGTGGAGACATTGATCTAAACCCGCTTAATCTCCGACTAACGATCAACGAAACAAAAAAACCCAGAGGCAGAGGAATACACACAAATTTATATCACTCGGCGTCAAAAGGGAAACAAAAAAGATGTGGATTTCGAGGTTGAAGAGGGTTAGGAGAACAATAATGGTTCTGGGTGTTGCTAATTTGGCCGTGGTTATTGCTGGTGGTGTTCTCTCTCTCGTTTCTGACTCAGATTGCGATAGCACCAAGCAACTATTTCCCCTCTTTGGTGTTTGTTTCGTCGCTGGAGTCAAAATCGCTGCCATGGTTAAGGTCGGAAGTACCCAGGAACTTATGGCTATGACCATAATGGATTCTCCTACTAGAAATAGCCACCAAAGAAAGGTCATATTTTCACACTCTCCCAAATGTGGATTTTTTTGAAATAATCAAGTCTTTGAGTTCTGTTCTGACATCATTCTATGATTTCTATATTTCTATTTTTCTTATATGGAATTTGCAGTTGAAGTATAAGACTTGGCTTTGGTGGACTCGGTTTGCAATGGTAATTACTGTATTGCAATTTATTGGTGCAACTTACCTTTTGTTCCATGTGGCCAAATTTGTTTCCCGTGATGGAATGCCAAAGGATTGCGTTTTAGGTAAACTAAGACACAATTCTATATTGATCTGGTTATCCAAAGTGACGTAATTGGCTAGTTAAAAATCTTGATGCATCGTTAATGGGGATGAACAGATATAGCTATCTTCCGTTCTTTGTTGAATATGCATGTTTATTGAAGTTTTATATGTAGTTCAGTCATCTAGCTATGTGATTTATCTATACACTTTTTTGTTACTTATCTCTTTATTAAATTCTGTTCTTAGGATTATCTCCAGACACTCATGGGTGGAAGCAAACGCTGCAGGTTACCTTCTTGATCATAGTTTGCTTTGTTGCACTGGCACAATGTTTTACGGGATCAGATATATTGCAATGGCGGTCTTTCTATGCAACCCAAGATGATGCCTGGAAAGCTCACTACCAGGAAGTTTTTGACCATGGAATTCGTGAAGTTTTGTGCTGTCTTGGACGTCGCGAGTATATGTAAGCTTTGTTTTCTTGATTTTACATTTTTCCTCATTGTGGGAACTTAGTTTTTTTCTTAGCTCAGATCCTTAAAAATTGATTGTTTTCCAGGGGTGTTATCGAGGAAGACGAAGTGTGTTCAGTTGCAAGACTGTTAGGTGATCTTGTTTCATATCGTGCATCAGGAACTGGTCATTTGGAATTCTTGGCAGGTTAAGATCCGAAACTTAAATAAGCCTGACTGGTGTTTTCTGTGCCTCTGTGGTTGTCTGCATAATCAATTGTTAGTGCTTAAAACGAAAAATGTGGAGAAGTCTCAAACGCTTTTGTATTTCTAGTATCTCAATAGATCGATTTGATTTCATCTTAGATTTGGCCATTTTTATAGTTTTCTAGAGTCATGATTTTGTTTCATCCGAGATTCTCTGTGTGATGAATATAGTTCCGTATAGAAGTTTAGACTGATATGTTATTGTTTGTACGTTTATGTGGCCTCGCGTCTCTTAAATTTTTACTATGTAGTCTTTGTATGTGAACCTTATCTAATTTTTGTCTGTTCAGGCCTTGCTCTGTTGCAGAATAATAGCCAGTTTCCTGACTCATATGAGGACTGTATGGAAGCTCCAGCATTTCATCTTCAGGAGGCTGCTATGATGCATAAATTTGCAGAAGCTGCTTATACTGTACGTCTGAACGACACAGGCTCCAAAGTTCTTCTTTAGATGATAAATATCTCTTACCTGCTTGTGTGGCATTGTGCAGGGGCCACTGCTTGATGTCGGGAGAAATCCTGCCTTATTTTTATGCACATGGATTTGTAGGCAAGGGATTTTAACGCCCTGGGGCCGTAAATGGTATACTATACCTGGTTAGCTCGTTTGAAGAATCTCTACTTGTTTCTTTTAAGTTTATTCTTTTTAATTATTGTACTTTTCCCTTGTGTCTGATCTTGGACATATTCGTATGATTTCAATGTAAGAAGTTTCCTAGCAATCATTTGTAGGCGGCCTAAACTTGATGGTGATAACTGGTGGCGAGGTCATGCAGCTGCCTTCCTGAAGTTCATAAATTTTCCAGCTCATGTCCTTCGACGAGGTCGAATTTGTAAGGTAAGTTTACCTTTAATCTTATATTCCAATACCAAGAAAGACAATGGATTCATTGTAATGTTGTGCCTCCATCAGTCCATCATATATGGTTCCACGACCAAAGCAATCCCTGCCAGGAAATAAATTATGCCTTGTTTATCTATGTCTGACAATATAAATGGAAAGCTTCACGGATAATCTGTTATTTCTATTTTGAAGAAAACATTCTGTCTATCAAAGTTGCTTGATATGTATACGCTGCAATGCATCTTTCTCATCTACTCATGTAATCATATTTTGTTGTGGCAGGAGCAATGTAAAGCCACGTACTTCGTTGTTGTTTTACATTATCTTAGATGTGTTGTAATTGCTGTTCGAGGAACTGAGACGGCTGAAGATCTCATAACTGATGGTTTAGGTCGTGCGCGTTCACTAACTGCTGAAGACTTGGATGGGCTAACAAAGTCAGTCACTATCTCTTTCTTATAAGAAACTATACTTGTGCTTGAGTTTGGATTCAAATTAAAATGCTTATGGCTTCGCAAGTTAACTAATTATTAGTTCATTGGTAAATCTAAACTATCTATAACTCAAATCTTTAATATCTGAAGATTCAAGTCATGTATACTCTCTCTTACTTCTGCTTTATGTTGAGACCTCACTTCTCTTCTTTCCATCAGTAGTAGTGATACTCTTTTTTGTTCTTTCATGTGTTTTTCTGCCAGTCAATGTGTGGATCCGTCTCGTATACACTATGGACATTCGGGAATAGTAGGGGCTGCAAGAGATCTATATATGCAAATAGAAGGAGATCCTAAATTTGGAGGTAAGAGTTACGCATATTTGTCACAGGTGTGGATATATTACCACGATACAAGCTTTCTCTAAGCAATTGTACAAAAAAATTATGCAGAGTCAGGATCTGTTGGTTTCTTATCCTCATTGGTTGGTGATGGATGTGAGTGTGATGGCTACAGCGTTCGCATTGTTGGGCATTCTTTAGGAGGAGCTATCGCCTCATTACTGGGAATTAGAGTATGTTTTCTACAAACCAAAGGTCACATTACATAACTTTCTTTTACCTATCTTGTCATTTCTGATTCATTCCTTCCTTTATGGCTGATAGCTTCGTTGCAGATTCCCTAACCTATATGTATATGCCTATGGACCTCTCCCATGTGTAGATTCTGATGTGGCAAATGCATGTTCGGAATTTGTTACAAGGTAGACTCTTTTAAATCATGCTGATTACAATGGTTAAGATTACATCACTAATTCTGTTTCTTTTTGTGATGCAATCAGCATTGTGCTGGATAATGAATTCTCCTCACGACTTTCTTATGGATCCATACGTCGACTTCAAGCAGCAGCTCTCAAAGTACTGGCTCAAGACCCAAAGGCTGATACCGCACTCATTTTCAGACTCGCACGCCGGTTCTTGTCTGCGAGCAAACACCAACAAGAAAACGTCGAAGTTGGAATTTCTGAAGAACCAATACCATCAATAATTGGTAACAACTTTTATCATTCTGATACTTAGTCTATACTAAATCTTTTAGTTTTCCATAATATGAAAGATTTGCATCTTTTTTCCCTTGTAAGTTAACAATACACCGGAAAGCCTACAACCACAAGATCAAATATTCCCTATATGGGAAGAAACTGATACAGAAATGCAACAAGATAATGACGAGTTCGTAAACCCATTTCACAGTTTGGCCTCAGAGGATAATCCTGTGTCTCAGTTTATGGAAACAGTCCCAACAAGAGATAATGATGATGAAGCTCCCGAGATGTTCTTGCCTGGTTTAGTCATTCACATTGTACCTGAAGAAAACAACATGAGCGTGCCAATGTGGCGAGGATGGGCAATCTGTAATGTAAATTCAGGTTACAAAGCTTATGTTGCAAACAGAGAAAGCTTCAAAGAAATAATGGTTTCTCCATCAATGTTCCTTGATCATCTTCCTTGGAGGTAAGTCCCTACTCCAAGCCTCAATATTTTAAGTAAAAGTCTTTAATTCTAACTAGCTGCTGTAAAAAACTTCACTCCAGATGTAGACAGGCAATGCATAAGGTTCTAGAATCGCGGAATCTTTTATCTGATGTGCCAAGTGAATCTGGTATTATATAGTATGACACAAGAAGACATGAAGAGGTTTCTCTAAACTTCAATTTAACAAACACAATGTGCATATTGTCCAATTGATATATCAAACAACATGTTATAATGACATGTTCATTCATATTCAGAATTAAATTAATATGTTTTCTTTTGAATGGAGGCTAGTAAGAATCATCAGATGGTAGGAGAAGTTTGCCCTAGCTCTAGGCATTCAGTTCTTCGGTTCTGATCGGTTTTTCTTTTTTTTTGATATTTTCGGTTCCGGTTTTTTTGCCCATCGAACCCTTGACTTGTCAGGTCAAATGACAGATATGGATTAGTATCGTCGACTAGTTGAATTAGTTTTCAAAGTTAGATCATTTACATTTGTAGCAAATCATAGCTTTATTAAGAGAACCCTCACTGCAGCTTCCTTAACGAGCAGACTTGTCTCTGAATCTTTAAAAGGAAGTAAAAGATGAATAAACCTCGAACCAGATTTGGCTGCTGACACACACGACCTATTTGACAGAAAATATCACAAGTTGCTTAAGAATCTCTTAAAAGAAACATACTTTATAAGAATAGGAATCATTTGACAGTTATTCGTTTGCATAATGTTGAACATTAAGAGTTGAAAAGAAGAAATATTTGGACTCAAAGGACTAGACTCTATGGAGGCTCTTCTTCTTAAGAACCGAAAGTTTCATAACTTTTCCCAAAATTCGAGAGTTTTCCACTAAGATACATATATATGTTTGAAGATGGCTGGTCAAGTCTCACGACTGTTTTCTTTGTTGTCATACAAACTAAGTACCTAAGTATCAGTGGTATGATCTTACACGTCTATCACCAAATTAAGATTACCATTAGACATTTTTGAATTCATCAGACTTGAAATAGTTCGTCTAAGATTGTTTTGAATTTGATCAATTATACCCGCCTGACAGAATTAGCATGAGATCATTATAATCTGGTCCCTTTTTTCACTATCCGATTAACCAAAAATTGTATGTTACGATACATTAGATTCGGGTATATCATCATAAGATAACATAAAATTTGTGTATATCATCGTAGGAAACATAAAACTCGTGTATAAAATGACACAAATATGTATAGTTATGTGTTCTGTTTAAAATTGGTGTAGTTAACTATAGTTTTTTTTCCAATAATTAGATCGATAAATTTTAGTTTATATTCTCTAAAACCTCTTCTAATTTTTCAAGTGTGATGGACAAAGGTCGGATCTCTGATGTTAGGATCATTAGATGTATCATATAAACTACCAGATTGAGAAAAAATCGGTAGTTTATTCATGTTTTAATGTAACAATTTAGTGTTTTGACATAAAAAAAAGTGGAATAAAAAAGATTCGAGAGTAAATAACAAATCAAATTTGGTAAAGAGGCCTAACAAGTTTAGACTGTTAGTTTTAAATTATCGTGATTAACTTGAAAAAAATAACTTATTTGAACTAAAAATTTCGTCGTATAAATTCCTACATGAACTCAAAAAACTTAAACGGTAAACAACCTTAGCAGTTTCAATAGTTAGTGAGCAGTTAAATTACTTATGATTATCATTTTTTTTTTGAAATTTGTAAGATGAGTAGTTAAATTCTTCTAGTAAATTTAGTTTTGTTTGTAATAAATTATTAGAGTTAACATATTATATGGGTAGATATCTTCTTAAAGGTTTTTTTGTACAATATTGAATATTAAAATATAACAAAATATTTATTTAAAAAAATAGAATTATGATTAAATGTTTTGTGATATAATTATAATCATATATACATAAGCTTTGTTTGCAAAATGAGTATCATTAGATTCAATTAAAAATATATAAAAAATTCATATGTTAAAAGATTATTTAATAAAAACGCATTTTAGCCTACACAAATCAATCGATTGTCTGGCGATTGCTAGTCTAGCAAACTAGAATTTTTGTGATACACAATTAAGTAGATCAGTGTTTTCTCAACTGATCAACCTTCAATTTCAAAGATTGTCCATCTGCACATAACTAATATAGTTAGATAGTCAAGCAGATTTGATTTTTTGATGTAAAAAAATTATTGCACATCAGACACATACAATTAAAATGTGATTAAAAAGTAATTAAATTGTTTGTTTTACTAGTAATTCTTGGTTTTGATTTCATTATTGAATTAAAAAACCAAAATAGGAAATATGATCAAATTATTTATGAATAGAGACTACCATAGCGATTGTGTAATAATACATATTGCAATTTTCATCAAATTTACACAATTTAGTACTCCCTCTATCTTATTTTATTAGATGTTTTAGACAAAAAAAATTGTTTTATTATATAAGATGTTTTGTAGTTTTCTATGTAAATTTTAATGTTTTTTTATCTTGAAACTATTAAAAATTTTAGTATTTTTTATGATTGGTCAAAATTTATAAAATTAAAACATTAGATGATATTTTAGAAAATCTATTAAATATTCTTAATATGTGTATTCAATCAAAACATCTCATATAGGGGAGTACTTCTTTTTGTAAGCATTATAAAACAATAAATAAATAAACATAAACAAATGTACACAATCATAATGGCCCAAAAAGAATATCTTTGACTCACACTTTTCGGCTATCTTTTCTCTTTACTTGAATACACTCTTACATACTTTTGTTTTTTGTCGAAAATTATATGATATATTTCGTTTATAATTATGTTGATTTACTATTATTATTATTATTATTATTTCAATTAACTGGGTTTGAATAATAAAAGACAAAATCAAATTGAAAATAATAAAAGAAGTACGTAGAGAGTTCCACATATGTAGGAACAAGTCAAATAAGGGACAAAGCAAAACTAAGAAACTACATCTGTAGCTTTTTAGTCTATTTTTTTAGTCAAACTCATTTCCTTGCCGCGTAAACTCAATTCATTGTCACTGCCACCAACAATAATTTTCTTTATTCATTTTTGGGTTCATTTGTTTTTGACAATATTTTGTATCAAACAAAAGAGTAAAGACAATATATATCTTCGTTGACTATACAAAGACAAAAGATAGCTATTTTTGTTTCCTAAATATAAACTAATTACAGATATATATTGAAGTGTATTATTAATCCAGTCAGCTAAACATAACTATTGTAGCTTTAATGACAAAAATTGTGTTTTTCTTGTGTCAACAGAATATTTTTTATATCATTGAATTGGAAAGGGCAAAAATTTTACATAATCGTAAGGCCTGCTTTCATTTTGTTGCTTTGAAAAGTAAAATTTTTTGTATGAAATAAAATTAAACCAATCATACACAATCAATTGAAGGCAATTGCTAATCGGAAGGACCTGATTGAAATTACTTTTGTTTCGTTGCTTTGAAAATCAAAATTTTGTATGATACTCAAATTAAACCAATTATTTTTTTATTGGTTTAATTTCAATCTTTTACAAATATTTTAATTTTTCAAAGCAACAAAACGAAAATAATTCCAATCAGACTTATAATATCGAGCAAATCACTTTCTATGTTGGGTCAAAAAATCTGTTTTCGAATTTCAAAAACCAATAATACATAATATGTAAAAAAAAACTCTGAAAAGACTCCTAAAACAAACGAAATCCTCCCTATAGATAAATTGAGGATATAGGTTTTCTTTAGTGTAACTATCGTAAATATTTTCTTTGTCAATAATTATATCGATAAAATATGATTCATAGACTAAATTCACGCTTCAAAACTTCTTTTTAATATTCTGTATGTGATAGAGAAGAGTTGAACCTATAATATTAAAGTCATTGGATGATTCATCTAAATCATCATACTAAAAAGAGTTCATAAATATTAGTTTAAATAAAATTAATTACATGCATATTATAAGACAAATGACATATAATGCAAACATATTTCTTCTTCCTGTCTGTCAACAAAGTAAAAATAAAAATTTCAACGTCGTTTAGAATGTCAAAATTTAAATTAAAGTATTTCGAAATAAGTAGAGCTTTAGGTAAAGTGGTGAAGTCCTTGAGTGATACCGTGGTTCGTACGTGTATAAGTTTTCGAAATGTGACATGATCGATCTCACGCGTAAACATAATCATTTAAATTACTAGGTCAATGCAGCTATAAACATAACAAAATTTGAATGTGAGTGTAACTAAAACATTGATCTATAAAAACCATAATTCAGCTTTTTGAAACGTCACCCACTATAAGAGCCTCTTTCAGTTGCTATAGATTCTCAAATTAATGCCTCGTTCAATACTAAGATATTTCAATAATTATTGATGAATCATATTAGTGTCTTAAATCTTTTTATATTCTTTTTTCTCTTAAAAGTTTGTTATCAAAAAAATATTTTTCTACCAAAAAACAGTCGGCCTAGTTAACTTACTTCTGATCTAAAAGGCACCACGTAATGAATTTGAATTCCACTATCCAGTTAAAACATAAAAGCTATGAATCAGATCTTATTAATTTAATGAATAATGTTACAAGAAATATACATTTCATTAACAACAAAAAGATACCAATTTCTATGATTTTTTAAAATGTCAAGTTTTGGTGTTTGTAAACAAGATGAACTTAATAATAGTGGACGTTGAGAATTTCTTTTGTCAAATTAACCAATTCATTATTATAAAAGAGCAAGCAATTTGGGAACATTGTTTACAATGGAAAATTCTCTAAATAACTCTTTGAACATTGCAAGCTAGAAGAATAATATTGTAATTTGAAAATCTCGAAATTAGATTGAGAAAAAGATATAAATAGGCTTTAGTGTATGGGGAAGTCTTCTATCTAGGGTTGAAAAACTGGTCACTTTACAAGTTTATCAACCATCTCCACCACTTCTAATAACAGTCCACTGCAAATAATACATATATAATCTCAAGAGAGATTAGACACGACACCGTCCATACTTTCCGAACTTTGTATGTAAGGATGATAGATTTCGTTTTATTTCTATCATACACACTCTCATGTTGATTCCTCTTACACCATTTGTGAAGCAAATTCATCGTAACTCGGACATATGTATGATTATACATCTATGTTATTTAAACAAAAATGACATATATGTAGACCTAGGCATATCGGGACTCCCGTCCCGTCTCGTAATTCTCCTCCCTTTTGGGAATAGAAAATTTTAATTTCTCGTTCGGATCCAAAAATAATATCCAAACGGGTAAGGGAAAAGATCAGGGAATGGGTTCCCCTAAATCCATGTTGGGTATTTATTTATGTTAACGAAATGCTAAAATATATTACATTCAAATATTAGATATGTTTCAAATAGTTAAAATCAAGCCGATAACAATATTTGACTTAAATTTTCAGAATCTAATGATGAGTACAAATGATTTAATATAGATATACTATTGTTTTTGGTGAAAAATTGTAATGTTAGCCATTTAGTTACAAATTCTAACACTGTAATTTTATATTTTTGTGTATTGAATATCGGTATTGTTTATACATTATTTTTTATATATTGATTATATAATTTATAATAATACTCTTAGTGTTTTTGATTACTAATATTTCTCAAACTATTTTCGTACGTATACCACAATTTTTTGATTTAGTAAAACTGTAGGAATAGTTCGGGAAGTAAGTTTTGAGTCCCAAAATTCTTGTACTATTTCCGATTCCCAAAATTCTCATCCCTTTTTGTAATAGGAATTGTTTGGAAAGTAAATCTAATTTCCCAAACTAACGGTTCCCGACCCGTTCCTATAGGACCTGAATTTATATAATAGGCATACTCTTGAATTGTAAAGGATAAAAATAAGAACATAAAATAAAAATACAACTTTTGACCGTGATATAATTATAATAGGAGATGAAGTAGAGTCGAGATAAAATCTCTCTCCTTAATTCTTTTGACACCCGTAGTGTGTCGGTTTGATGCGTTCAAGAATCCCAGAATAAAACCATTTCGGTTTCTCTTATCTCGCAACACTCAAAAATAAGAGCTAACGAATTCTAGAACTATGTTGTACTCTCATACTCAATAGAAGAAAAAGAGATGGAGAGGATTGAGATCTTGTGTAGTTACACAAAAATTCTAATTGTTCTTGTTTTTTGAATGAGAAGATGAATCATTTGATTCTATAACCAAATATTCAATATAAGAATAAAGAGGAGTTAATGAGAATTGATTCTCAACATTTAAGTCATTTATTTCTCTTTGTTATGAATTCTTTTGTTGTTACAAAACTCATAATTAAAGGAGATATAATTGTTGAATTTTTTTAACATAAAGACTTAACTCCATTTATCATTCAAACTTACTTCAAGTTTGACGTGTAGTCATTTCTGAAATTCTAATAGTTCTCGTAATTTTCCGTCCCGTTTCCCGTTATATCCAGGGCTACATATATGAATAATTTTTTATCAAAGGAAAAAGTAATCTTTAATACTATGAATGAAAAGAGAAATAGTGTGACCATGGTGAAAAAAAGTGCGACAATATTCAATGATCAAACAAAATCTATAAAAATCATAATGTAAGACTTTCAAGAGGTAATTAGGCAGCTATGTTATACATTTTTTTTAACGTCTAACATGAAATCACAAGAGTTAATACATATAAACTACAGAGAATATCAATAACCAAATTAACATATATTTCGACACATACAATACATATATAATCTAATAATAAATACAAACGATGAAAAAGTGACTTTCTACAGTGCTTTTGATATAGAAGCCTCACATGTTATACATATATGTATTACTAAAAATAGCAATCAAATTATCAGAAAATAAAAAAAATTTGGATTCACATATGTACTAATAAAATATATAATTTAAAATGTCATATCGGTGGACGGTGGTCATGCAGTTTAGTTAGTATATATTTGGACATTCTTTTTGTTGTAATTGAGTCAGCAATAAGAAAAAACCCCTTTATATAAAACAACAATTATAGTGAAAGAATAAGAATGTATATAGCTTGAATTGGTTTGCTCATAATCTAGTTTAGCTCCGGATAATGAGTTTAAATGTAATATCCCGGTTTCAGGATATATGATATGTGGTGGTGCATATATTAAAAAAAATTGATTTGACCACTTATTTTTTCAGTCACTTATCTAGAGAGAATTCCAAAAATAAGTGTGCTTGAGCTGGAGTAGTCAAATGATGAGTGACTTTCCATGGAAGTGATTTTTAGAACCGTTGTGGGTGAAGACAAAATACGGGGAAAGATTATGTGGTGATTTGTAGGGTCGGTAAAACAAATCTTTAAAGCCTTTAGGATGTAGCGTATTGACTTGTCGACTGGTAAAGTGGGTCACACAAGCCTGAAAAAAACATGGGGCCAGTGACGGTCAGAATGTTACATTAAATCTTAACCAGATCTAATTAAAAAATTTAGTTATGGAACGGATTTTATTGCTCTAGTTATTATTAACCCAAAAAAATGAGAATGCCCATGAAATTGTTGCGTATCTAACAAACAGTTAGTTAACAAAATCCAAAACTAGTGAAAAAGAACCGAAAATGAAAAAGTAAAAACGATAACGCAAAGAAGAGAAGAGAATAGAATAGCGTTAGGATTTTGACTTTAGGAAGCAACACAGAAACATAACCCCACTCTAGCCTTTTTATTCTTGTTCTTTCCTTCTGTCTCCTTTTAAGTCTCATCACTTATGTATTAATATTAATCAACAGATATATTCCTTATAAAATTCATAATCCAACTTCCAAATTCCTAATTCGATTTTCTAATTTAAATTTCAAACTTCAATAAAAACCATAAAAATAGACATTTAACTTTTTAAAAATCTAACATTTTTGTCAACAATTATATCGATAATATCTAATTCATAATCTAAAGTTCATTCATTAAAATTCCTTTTAATCTACCACATGTAATAGGGACTATAAAGAGATCTAACCATTATCATTATTTGAATCATTTTACCAACCAGATCTAGAAAATTCAACCAAAAAACTAACCGTTCATTACTTTAGATATAACATTTGTAAGTAATTACAACCAATTCCCCAATTTATGGTGGACCAATTGGTAAGGATTGTAGTTTTAATTTTTTTCTTTTATGGTAAATTATAGGTTTTCTAGTTGTAAATTTTTTCTGATGTAAGTTTCTTGGCTATATATTTTTTTGTAGAAATTTATATTTATAAATTTTGGTTTTAATTTTTTGATTTTTTACAGCTAAAAATATTTTTTATAAATAAAAAATTAGGTTTTGAGAGCAACTAAAACAAAAAATAAACTTAAAACATGATTTGTTTAATTTCAGTGATGTAGGAAAAATTTTATTTTCTAGAACAACAAAAGCTATTATCAATCAGGTCCAATATTTAAGTTTTTATACACAAATTTAGAATATTATTTTAAATTTATTTAACCAATTAAAAATTAATATAAAATATACAAATCGTAAAAATAGATAAAATATAACTGACTTTCTTTAGAAAAATCAAAATATCAAATAATTTGATATATATTCTTAAAAAAATTATTATTTAATTTAGGACAGAGGGATAGTGATTAAACTTACATATTTTACTATAGGTGAGAGTTTTAAAAAAATGTCATAAGTTTCATACAATAAATTATATAAAATGTACAGTTACATACCAACGACCACAACTACCCTTAATCCAAATTACTGTGTCTTAATTTGTCTTAATACGAGTACTAAACTATACAGGAGAAGCATAAGCGTGAACAGAAATTATAAGATTAATAGAAAAAAATGTTTAAATAATTAGAACCGACCACATAAAATATTAATAGTTGCTACTGACAAATCAATATTATTATTAAAACTTGTACTAATAATAACTTTTTTGAATATTTTATTTTCTAGTCAATACTCGCCAAACATAACTTTTTCTCTCTCTTCAATCTCCATTCACATTTTCATTGTATAAATAAGCCTCTCACTCATTGTCTCTCTTTATACTTCAAACAACTTCTCTCTAGCTCTCTCTCTACTTTGTCCTCCATTAATGGCGACCAAAGTCTTCACTCAAAACCCTATCTATTCTCCATCTCTAATAAGAGACAAAACTCAACAAAACCACAAAGTTTGTGACCTCTCTATGTCTAAAACCATCTCTAAAAGCAACTTAGTCTCTAGTTCTATAATGTCTCCTCCAATTCAATCTTCTCCACTCGTTGCTCCTTCTTCTTCTTCTAAGGTCGCTTCTCTTTCTCGACCATTCGAGACAACTCTACCGTTGTCTCGAATATGGAGAGAGATACAAGGAAGTAATAACTGGGAAAATCTTATTGATCCTTTAAACCCTATTCTTCAACAAGAGATCACCCGTTATGGGAACTTACTCTCAGCTTCTTACAAAGGGTTTGATCTAAACCCTAACTCCAAACGTTACTTGAATTGCAAGTATGGCAAAAAGAGTTTGCTTAAAGAATCAGGCATTAATGATCCTTATGATTATCAAGTCACCAAGTATATCTACGCAACACCAGATATCAACATCAACCCTATCCAAAACGAGCCTAATAAAGCTCGTTGGATAGGGTTTGTAGCGGTTTCTTCTGATGAGTCCGTCAAAAGATTAGGAAGAAGAGATATTGTGATTACTTTTCGTGGTACTGTAACCAATCCTGAGTGGTTAGCTAACCTAATGAGCTCTTTGACTCCAGCTAAGCTTGATCCTCATAACCCTCGTCCTGATGTTAAGGTTGAATCCGGGTTCTTAAGCTTATACACATCAAGTGAAAGCGAGAGCAAATTCGGACTCGAAAGCTGCCGTGAGCAACTTCTTTCAGAGATCATGAGGCTTATGAACAAGCACAAAGGTGAAGAAATGAGCATCACACTTGCAGGACATAGCATGGGAAGTTCTTTAGCTCATCTCCTAGCTTACGACATCGCAGAACTCGGTATCAACCAAAGAAGAGGCGAAAAACCTGTTCCAGTGACTGTGTTTTCATTTGCTGGTCCTAGGGTTGGTAACTTGGGGTTTAAGAAACGATGTGAACAACTCGGAGTTAAGGTCTTAAGAATCACAAATAGAAACGATCCAATCACAAAACTTCCTGGTTTCTTATTCAATGAGAATTTCAGAGATCTAGGTGGTGTTTATGAGCTTCCTTGGAGCTGTTCTTGCTACACTCACGTAGGAGTTGAACTCACTCTCGATTTCTTCGATGTTCAAAACATTTCATGTGTTCATGATCTCGAGACTTACATCAATCTATTAAACCGTCCGAGATGTTCTAAATTGGAGGTTAAAGGAGACAATTTTGGTCGTGAGTTATTGAATAGAACAAGTGAAATGATGCTTTGTAAAGGAAAATGTCGAGCGTTGCAATTAAGAAACGCAGCGACTAACGCAGCATATCTACTTTGTTCTGTATCCAATCAAATGTCGTATTTAGGTGTATTATAATATATCTTTTAGGTTTAGATTGAGATAGGACAAATAATTGTAATCCTATCTTAATTATACGTAGCATTAAGTACATAGATGTGTAGATATATATAGCAAAACATAATACGTTATTTTTTGTACATGTATTCATGTGATCTTGAGATCTGAATAACAGATTGATGAGATTAATCTTATTTCATTCTATTTGTACCATATCTAACTAGAAACGATAATATATTGAGTATCTAAAATATGTTTCAAAAACAGATACGATCCGGAAAATTAGAGTTATGAGATTTCTTGAATTGGATCAAGATAATTTGATTTTTAAATTAGAATAATCAGATATGCATATCAAAAAAAAAATAGTCAACGTAGTTGTGGTGTATGTAGAACAAAAAATTATTTATCCTTGGGACGGTATATTATTTGGGTTTGAACCTCTCTCACCATATTGTATGCGGTATTTAAAAGATTTTATCTAGGTTCCTAACTCTTGAATGCAGTCAAATTTAGGATATTAGTAGTATGCTTTCTGAGTTCGAACTATACGAGTTATTAGAAGAAGAATATTAGTGAAGAAATTAAAGTTTGTAGTACTACTTTTTTTTGTTAACAAATAACCATTATATTAACAATGGTCTAATACATGGTTTAAATTTTCTAATTGGAGGTCATACTAAATCACAAACAAACCAATTGAACTACATATTTTTTGATAAAATTTGTTATACTATTAAAGACCCTAATTATACTGTGTTTGGAAATATATGTGAAAATCAGTTACGAATTTACTTGTAAAAAGGAGTTTGTTACCTCATCACTCTTTCATTATATATGATATTGAAATCTTACTAGGATAGTTTATTCCCTAATAAGATGGATCTGCATATCTAAATGTTTAGGTTATACATTACGTGTCCAATCGTATTAATTGACTAATGATGGATTTTGTTGTAATGTATTAGTAAATGAATAAATTGTATTGTATTTATGTCTAATGAGTATGAATGTCTAGGTTACTAAGCATTACTCCCTCTGTTTCAATATATAAAAGGTTTTAAGATTTTTATTTTATTTCAATATATAAGGTGTTTTGCATAGTTCTAGGCAAAATTTAATGAAATTAATATTATTTGATCTTTAATATTTTGTAGCATTATTTATAATTGGTTAGATTAAATTTAAATTTAATATTCAAATAGTTTTTAAGAGACAATTAATATGTTTCTTAATCTTTGTGAAAAAAGCTTAAAACCCTTATAAAATGAGACGGAGGGAGTATTATTTTATTTTTTTGATAAAATTTAAGCACTATTGCTCTTGCAACTACGATATATAGTTTTCCTAACCGTCATTAATTATGAATTCAATATATAATAATTTTCTTATTAAATTCACAAACTTTTGAAATATAAAAACCGTCTAAACTCAAGTTTTTACTCAAGTTTATAAATGAGCAAAGATCGAAAAAGATATATATCCAATTTGTCGGGTACATACCAACGTCCAATCCGTTAAATGTATCTTTCAATTCAATTTCTATAATCCATCGATATGTATGTTTCATTATTTATAAGTTACAGAAAATAAATTTTATAGATATATCATTATGTTATGGTTATTTTATATTAATATAGTAAGTGACAAGAGCAACACAATAGAAATAATTAATGGCCAATAAGACAAAAGCCAATTAATTGTCCAGACTTCAACATCGTTGTAAAATAAAACCGGCCAAGAAGACATCATTTGTCAAACTAATTTTCATATTAATTATTATATTGATTTTCTTAAATGATCAAAGTTTCATACATAAATCTAGTTTATAAATACAGTCATCGAATATTATATAGAATATAAAATAAATGTTAACCATGTATTATATTTGTCAATGGTGTTAATTTGTCAATGATAGCAATATACGATCTCTATCTATGTATTTTGTATGTCTAGTGCATCACTTCTCGTGTTATGCGAGGTTCTATATTTTCATCTTATTTGCAGCTTTTCATATGTGTATGTGTATAAATACACATCATGCTTATTCTGGTGTAGAGTCGTAATATAATCCTTCTTTTCTGGGTTTACTAGACTTTTCTAACGAAAAAGCATAACTACTAGCCGTTACGCTTATAATAAATATGATTTTTGTAAAAGAATATTGTAAGAAATGCACCTTTTGAATTTTAAATTACAAAAAAAAAATGTCTTTTACAAAAAGTATTTTTTTAGTTTTAAATTATAGAATATTATTTTTTGTAGTATAAATCGTATCTATGGTCAACAATTATATAATATTTTTGTATATCGTAGACATACTATACTATTTATGTCCTATGTGTACAAGTCTATTTCTTTTTGTCCATTACAAACGTAAATTTGGTATATATGTCCACTGTAGACCATATAATTGTCCACCGTTGACAGAATTTTTTATGTCCTCAATTCGAATTAATATTCCTTTTCATGAAAATGTGCATTTGAGAGAAGTTTTTGAAAAGAAGTTATTTTTACAACAATTTAAAACTTAAAGGGGGTATTTCCTATCATTTTCTCTTTTTGCAAGGTTTTGGGAGATTGTACAAATAAATAATAATTTTAACTTTTTTGTTGCCAACTATATGGATAATACCCGATCTATAACCTAAAACTTACACCCTAATTTTTAAAAAAAATCTACTATATATAATGTGGAAGGATCAAATATCTGATGTCAAGTCATTAGTTAAATCATTCTAACGACTAGACAGAGAAAAACTCGGCAAATGATAATTTTAACTTAAACATTATATGAACAGTATGAATTAAACTCTTTTGTCAACAATTAAATTGATTAGGCACAATCTATAGTCTAAATCAACCCCTTACAACCTCAATAATATTATGTGGGGATTGTGTGACTCCCTATAGCCAAATTCTGGTGAGAAAAACAGTATATGTGGATTTAACCATTTAAACAAAAATATTTCTCTAGACTTAATTAACCATTTGACCAAAGACATTTCTCGTATGAAGTAAACTATTTTACTGCTTAAAAGATTATTCTAAAGCTAATTAGTTTTGTGTAAAAAATGTGAAACAAAAGTAAAATAAGTTGAATCAAACAAGTTTCTAGTTAACTAGTCCATATAATGTATAATGAAAACATGTCATGTGAACATATCAAGTTATAAAAAGAAGATATGCAGCTAATGTTCTTCAAAATATTTTCATTTGACAAAAACACAAACAAAAGACTTCTCGAAGAGGAGAAAAACTAAGAATGATGTTTGTAAAAGCAAAGAAAGAAGAAAATTTGATGAAAGAGACTAATTAAGTTTGAAAATAATTGAGCATTCCATGTAATGTGACCTGATATATCTTTGGTTTGGTAGTATAATTCAATAATTTGATTTTTTGGGGAAATAATATGTTCAAAAATCAAAATAATAAATTATTGCAAAATTGTTCCCTTCAAAATGTCCGTTTATACCATACCAGGAAATTAAACTTTCGCGTGTTCATATAAAATCAGACAAAGTTTAAAATATGTGAAGAAAATTTTCACATGAGGCATGTTGTTGTTTCTATATTAAAACTATGATATAAATAAATAGACAAAAACACACACATATATATATATATATTATACAAAAACTATTTATGTATATATATATAGACAAAAACTAAGTGTATATATATATTATAAAATATATATTTTTAATTAAGTGGTTAAATATCTATCTGTTGTTTTTTCACCAGAATTCGATTACAAAGAATCGCGTGTATGATTCATGTAATATTCTTAAAAGTTCGAATATGATAGCGCTAGGCATAAACAAATGGAACCAAACTGATAGCCAAACTGAAAAGATATACTCGATTCGGCTTCAATTCTTTATAAACAATCATAATCAAATAGTTTTATTATTTTGGTATCTTCGGTTATTGAACCAAAACTAATTTATACTAATTAATTATATATATAGTAGGTAATACTGAAAATCCAATATGATACTTTGTTACAATTAACTACTTATAACTGAACCGATTATTTTTGATCGTATTATTTAGAGTGTCTGTTTTGGAGTTATATGTAACTATCTGGAATCAAACATACTGAACTGCAATTATTTCGACTTATTTCAAGTATCCATTCAGAACCTAAACTAAAGAGAATTGAATTGAATCAAATTTGAATTAGTGCTCATATGGTTAACATATTTCAAAAACTAAAATAACCGATCTGAACCGAATACCAAAGACTAGGTTACCCATCGGATTGGTGACAAAAAAGTATATATATGTAGCTTCTTTGATGTTTTGTCATATTTTGCGTATGCGATGACGTAAATTAGTGTTGATCCAAGTCATGTATGATTTGGACAGTTTAATTTGTCTCATTAACCAAACTTTGATGTTCCCTTTAATATATTCCGCACGTGCATTGCATCCCCGTTAATTTTGGTCATATATTTTCCATTTGAAATTATTTTTGGAAGCTTGGTTTTGGTTTAAATCATTCAACTATTTTAATAATAAGTACAAATAATTAGAGTCTGTATATATTAGAACTGTAATTAATTGAAATTTCAAAATCTGACGTGGAATATCACATTGGTCAATAAGAGTGGGGTTAGAAAAACACGTACAAGTACGGTTCAATGTTTAGTATCACTGCATGCGCATCAGATGTGTTTTTATTTATTACACAAAAACGTTTATTTTATTTTGCATGCAATTTTCGTATGTAAGAGTTCTTTGCGTGTTTACACACAGAAATACAATGAAAAGTCCATGCCCATCTGAGTTACGACTCCATAATATATTTTTTTACGATTAAATTGATAAAATCTGATATATAGTTTAAATTTTTAAAAAATTACGATACGATGTTGATGCAATATATATGTCTGTGTGTTTTAGTAGTCTAAACGAACTCAAAGTCCAAAATTGGATCCACTCAAAAAGTCATGCTGATATCCTCGGACTAAATATTATTATAAAATTATTTTACAATTTTATATAAAATACATATAATATATTTGGATCTCATAGTGAATTAGAAGGAGAAAAGATTAGCATCATAAGGACAAAATAACAAGCACATAATTAATCTTGTAGAAAAAAATGGAACAATTAGTCTTATGGGCCCACGCAAGAATGTAAAACTCCTTTAATCTTTTGGGCCAAAGCCCAAATGTGTTTAAGCGGGTATTCTGTTGCAGTGTTGAACATGGTTAAACAGTAAATTTAAATTAAAATAAATAACAAAAATTCTCAGCTGCCAGGCTTCGAACCCGGAAATTGATTTGTTGAACATTTTTAATACTAAACCAGATGATGTCCCGTGCTATGCACAGATCAGATAATATTTATTTGTTTTATTTATTTATTTATGATTTGATTTGTATGTGTAAATTTATTGATTAATTAATTATATATATATTTGATATATTAAAATTAAATTTATAGTGATCACCAATATTAAAACTAAATTTATAGTGATCACTAAATTTATAGTCTATATATAAGTAATATTTTTGTGAAAAATGATTTATTTCCTGCATATTTATATAGAGATTATAGATTTTCCGTTTTTATATCTTATACATATAACAAATATACTTATTTTTAATAATTAATACTTATAATCAAATATAT
>OVBA01000436.1:0-67385 GCA_900406435.1 Lepidium aucheri | reverse complement strand
CTCCTTAGCTTTTTGATCCAATGTGTGTTTGCTGTCCATGATCACATCATCTATACATGCTCATTTCAAATTTTGGTCATTACTTTGACGAAGTCATCAACCATACTCTAGTTTGTGGGGCCAAACACAATGTCATCCACATAAATTTGTACCACCATATAATCTGACCCAGATTCCTGAATGAACAATGTCTTGTCCACACTCTCACGAAAATAACAATTGTCTATCACAAAACTGGCCAAGCGCTTGTAGCAACCTCTAGGGGCTTGCTTCTTTGTTGAGTTTATAAACATAGTATGAATGTTTCGGATCTTCCAATCCGTTTGGTTGCTCAATATACACTTCCTCTTGGAGCCAACTATTTAAAAATATACTTTTAACATTTATCTAATATAGTTTAAATTGACGCTTGCAAGCCATCTCTAACAGGATTCTAATAGAGTCTAGTCTTGCCATAGAAGCAAAAGTTTCATCAAAGTTGATTGCTTCCACTTGTGAGTACCCTTGTACAACCAAGTGTGCGTTGTTTTGCACCACATTACCATTTTCATCTGTCTTGTACAACCAAGTGTGCGTTGTTTTGCACCACATTACCATTTTCATCTGTCTTGTTCTTAAATCTCTACTTTGTGCCCACAACATTTGCATTTTTATGTTGTGGCAACAATTTCAACACATTTAGCCTGCATAAATTTTCTATTTCTTATTGCATTGACTAAATCTATAATTCATCAAGGTGAGCCTGTTTAGGAGTTTCGAGCTTAATAGGAGATACAAAACTAGAAAATTGAGCAAGCTCTGTATTTTTCCTTCTGCCAAAAAGCTGTTTGAAATCGATATGTTTTTCTATGATGATTCTACCACTTTGTATATCACCGATCACATCGGCCTGTGAACAATTTTGATGACTTTGTACTCGTTCCTGAGGTATGATGGAGTACTTGAGTTTTGGAAAAGTTTTCTAAGCATGTAGCAGATGGTAGTTGGTTTTGACCATCATGAGTCGTTGGCATAATTTCTACTAGTTGAGAGAAAGAGCCATCAAACACAATGTTTATTGTTTCTTGCACCATCATAGTATGCTAGTTGTAGAATCTGTAAGCTACACTTGGCCATAAATAACCCAATTTTCCAAGTTGATCTTTATCACTCAGAATATAGTCGATGCAACCAAGGACATGAAAGTAACTACACACAGAAACTTGCCTTTCCAGAGTTCATATGACATCTTGTTGGTTCCTTTTCGAACATACACTTGGTTGATGATGTAAATATAGTATTGACAGCTTATGCCCAGAAGTGTTTGGCTACTCTATTCCTATGCAGCATGACTCTTGCCATTTCGTGCAGCGTCCTATTTTTCTTATAACAACGTACTGTTGAAGAGTATGAGGTGCTGAGTATTGATGTAGAATACCTTGGTTTCCACAAAATTGGTGAAGTACACCATTCTTAAATTCACCACCGTGATCACTTTGGAATGTCTTAATTCTATTCCTTTCGTTTTTAGTTGAAGCATAAGAATCTTAAAGCTTTCAAGAGTCTCATTCTTTTCTCTCAGGAATCTGACAGAAGTTTATCGAGAAAAATCATCAACGACCACTAGAATTTATTTTTTACCAGTTGTGCTTTACTTGAATTGAACCCATCAAGTCCATGTGGACACTTTCCAACGGCAATGTTTACTTGACATCTTGAACTGAGCGATGTTTGGTTTGAACTTGTTTTCCCATACTACATGGTCCACACTCAAAGTTTTGGTTTCCTTGAAGCCTAGGAAATTCGTGAAAACCTCTTGATTAGCGAGCTTAACTATTGTCTGATAGTCCATGTGACCCAATCGTTAATGCCAGAGGTGTGCCTCCTTATCTTGAACATCACTCACATATTTGTTCTCAGGAATCCACATATAGAAATCCTTTATAGATCTAACTCCTTCGAGTACAACAACTCCTTGAGGGTTGAATGCTTTGCACCAACTTTTAATGTGACATCTAGGTCAAGATCGCACAGCTAACTGATCACAAAGTATACATTCCTTAATCTACGTTTTTCACGTCCTCCCCTATCTCATTTTAAATTCACCTTTTGCACATCCTCCAAATGTTACTCTTCCCCATGATATAGCTTCATAGTTGTTATGGTATCCTTCTTTCCTAGTCATATAAAAGTTGTCAGAATACCAACGTTTTGCATTTGAGTCATTCTTTTCTCTGTCTACTGTGTATGTAACATGGTAGTACAAATCCAGCTTTCTGATCTTGACTCTGTTGTTGGTTTGATGAGCTTGGTAGTACTGTCGTTGTCTTAGAATTATGTGAAGACAATTCTAGAACCTGTTGCACTAAGATTCGATGTGACCATACTTACTGCAGTACCAACACTTAGTAAGTTGTTCTTTGTAATCTTTGTAGCCTTATTGATTGAAATGATCAGAGATTCGAGTATCTGACAAGCACTTGTGAGGTAGTTTGAAAGACTTTTGCTACACTATGAACAGTGTTAGAAGTAGACTATGTTTCCATCTCCTAAACAAACAAGGTGTTAGTAGTTGTGTTTTCAATTCCTTGATATTTCAGTCCCAAGTTTGCTTTGTCTGTTCTTTTGTACTTTTGAAAAGCATCTTGATGCTCTTGAGTTGTTCAGCAAGTCAATCTTCAAGTTATGCATTTTTTGTTTTTTCTACTTGCAGTTATGTATCCAATCTGAGTGCTTTGTCAAACAAGAATTTGTTTTCCACAACAAGCTTCTTATTCTTTTCTTTTACTTTTACTAGGTTTCTCACTATAATGTGCAACTATTCCTGCAGAGATAAACTCACATCATCATCTGAGTCCTAATCATCATCATCCATAAAATTGTAGTATGTTTCAAGATTCAGGCTAATGTTAACCACATTGTGCTGTCTGTTTTTATCCGTATCAGCAAATGACTAAACTTCATCAGTTGCTTCAGTTACCCCAAAATTTCCCATGAACCCGTTCAGGACACTATCCTCGTCTTCATCATCTGTGTCACTTTCACTTATACTCACCAAAGTAGTTTTATCATTTCGCATTGAGTTTCCAATACACTCCAATTTTGTGTGACCACAACATTGTTATTCAAAGCATTTGAAAGTCATCTTCTTTTTAGCTATTAGACAATATGTCTCGAAATGACCATACCTTTGACATTCAAGACAATGTTTATCTGATTTATGTTGCTCTTTATTTGAAATTGAAGCAGAGCAATAAAAGATGCATGAACACTTTGGAGATTCCATTGGGTTTGATTCCAAGATCACAAGCCAGCCAGCTTAAATAAGGCCTTAGTGAATTTATACAAGTCGCATTAGAGAAGGCTCAAGTTTTTTAACTAAGTGTACTTCTCACTACTCAAGTCTAACCTGTTTTAAAAATGATACAACTCCAACAAGAAGGGCTAAATAATATATGAAAATCTAGCCCATGAAGATTGTCAAGATCTTGAAGAGAAATAATCAAGTACGAAAACACCACTATTACTAGTTAAATCTTTAAAAACCATGCTTGAGGAGACTTTCAAATTAGGAACTATTTTATGCATACATTTATTTTTTTTATTCTTACCTTACAGTCATATTTACATTTATATAACATTTTCTGTCTCTAACTAACATATTAATTGATAATTTCTAAAATGTTTGAGAATAACATGAAAGTAAGGAGTTAACAGAGGCAAGGGCTTTTTCCGACATGAAGAGACAATTTCTTAGGAAGATTTCCAGCAATTTCTTATGGTTATTTTGGCGATGCTTCCTACTCTCCTTCCGGAGAGAGAAATCAATTATTTTATTAAAACGAGTCTCTGAATTCTAAAATCTGGTGGATTTTAGGTATTTCTCGGTCGATTTCTATTAAATTTGACCCCAATTTCTTTGTTGTGTCTTCTGTTTATAATTGGACGAAGTGAGATATTGGATTCCAAAGTTATCATCTCTGATTTCTATAACCCCAAATTTCTAGGATTTTAATTGATTCGAATAAACTATTACAAATCAAATCTTTCAAGTGTATTTTACGAGAATCAATGTGTTAGATACTCTTATTGGACCCTTCAGATCCTCATATACTCTCGTAATGTTTCTATGTTGTTTAATATTTATTTAAAATACAAGTATTAAGTGAATGACAATTTACTCAGACAGAAGTTTGTGTATTGACAGACCCAACCAGTCAAGTCCTACCTATTTTGTGATCCAATTGGATATATATCGTGTTGAACTAAAAATCAACAAAATTGATTCTAAAAACCAATTGTACAAGATAACTAGAAGTGAAACCGATAATACCAAACAATCGAGAAACCCAATTCTGTTAAAATCCCCAAATCTAAACCATAGTCGTTACATTCAGCCATCTTGGTTTGGGTTTCCTCTCAATTTCCCATCCATCAATTTAAACACACATAATCAGTTATGAGAAAATCACGTTCGATTTTAATTTTAATAGTAGCAATTAAGCTAAATCTGGATTTTGATTTTGATTTCGTTTGCAACAACCATATTTTTGTTGGAATGATCCTCTGGGTTTCGATAATGTTTGATAACTGAAAAATCATAAGTGTGATTTATTATTTTATATTCTTCATCATAAGTTGTCGAGTTTCTGATTGAATCACACAACAATTTGCTTTCCCAGTTTTGGAGGTATGAATAATGTAATAAAATGAATTGCTTGATGATGGAGCAATGTCGCGCTTTATGATCAGTTGAAAATGAGACTCTGGACGCTTCAGAGGTTCTTCACAACACTTGTTTAGTTGTGTTTGTATTTTTAAGGTTTTTGCATAAATCTTGATTTTTATACTTGTTTCATCAATGATATGTTTTGTTCAAATTTTGTAAGACATTTTCTAGTTTAGTGTGACTTTTATTGGGCAAACATACATGGAATAATAACGACAAGTGATTAATAGCATCCATAAGTGAACTAACGATGTATTTTACAGAAACCATAAACCCTAATAAACATGAACCGAGTAATGTTACAGAAAGTAGTATCATGATCCCAATAAAACAAAACGAAAAACATTAATGACATATGAAAATATAAAAACATAAAACCTATAAAGAAGAAAAAGGAATGACTAGTTCCTCACAAAAGGGTGCCTCAGGAGCTCCTCATTCATTGGCCTGGCAAATTGGTGCTTACATAGACAACCATAAATGAAGTCTCTAGCATCCTGAGACAGCATCACGAAATGGTTCATGGAAGCTCACGGTTTCCCAAAATGAGGTCAGAATAATTAAACTGAGTAGTATTCAACATCGAATGATAAAAGGGTTCTCCGACTCGATGCCATGAAACTCACCAGTAAGCATCTCCAGAACCGTGAGTCCAAAGGACCATATGTCGACTCTATAGTCATGCGCTAGACAGTCCAGAATCTCTGGTGCCTTGTAATGCATGTCAATTCTCAGATTTTTTAGCTGTTACTCGTAGCCGCTTGACCCACTCTTCATCGTTGATTCGAAGTTAACAAGCAAAGGCGTAAACCCATTGAGTCTCCATAATTTGGATTTAGGCTCATATAGTAAGATGTTTCTTGGGTTGAGATCACAGTAAACAACGTTTGAAGCATGAATGTCAAAAAGGCTTTAGAGAATGTTTCGAGCCAGTTCCTTCACGTGCAGCTCTGGAAGAGGAGCATAGATGATATATGTATGGCTCAGAGAAGCACCAGAGCAGTAATCCAGAACAATATTGTAGTTCTCTTTGGTGTCATTTAAGGTTGTTTCATGCCTGTAGCACTTGATAACATAAGGAGACTGCAGGCGTTTTAAGAAGTTCTCTTCCGCCTGAAGAGATTCTGAAGTATGTAAGGGCATAAATATGATGGCTCTCTTGGTTTCCCCATCAGCTGCAAGCCTAATGGTTATGTGCCTTTCAGAGAGAACATCGGTGATATTCCAGAGATCGTTTAGAGAGTGCATTTTTTGCTTGTGAAGAATGAAGTAAGTTAAGAGAAAAAAAGAATCGTGTATGTGAAGAAGAAAGGGAATTGAGTGAGGAAGAGAAATCCAAGAAACATGTAATTATAAAGGAATATGGAAAGTTTAGAGAGATAGAGCATCAATTATTTGTCAGTAACTATGGTTGAATGAAATGGACAGATGACAATTTATTGTAAATAACTAGGGTTAAGGAAAATAAGTAAGGATAGTAATGAATAGGAAGAATTGAAAAGACACATTGTGTAGTTGGGATTTGGTGATAAGGATGTCTACATGGTTAATAACTACTAACAATAAATATGTTATGAGGGTTGTAGATAACCATCACGTTAGAACACGGTTTGGAATCATGAAATAAACAAAAAAAAATAGTAAATAGGAAATTAAATATTTATTTAATTAATGATGGTTAGAGGAGTATATATATAAATGGGGTTTTTCATCATAATTTACCAAAGAAAATGGCTTTTCTTCCAATAGATATACAAACCGACATCATTGAGAGAATGGGGAGAAAAAGTTTCAGAGATCTTGGTGGATTCATAGGAAGTGTGAATTAGAGATCAAAACATGTTCTTTCCACTTAACGCTTAAAGGAAGCAAACCTAGATGAGGTATTTGTACAACCATCAATGGCACATGTAGATTCAATATACATGCTGCTTTTCTAAAAATGCATTAATGCAGGCAACTGAACCGCATAGGTTTTGAAAGGGCTAAGGCTTGCAGTGAAGGAAGGGCCTTCAGGAGGAGGGTTAAATCTAATGCTATCTGCATTAGATGAGATACCGATGACATAAATCACTTGTGAAATCTTCCAAATTTGTTGAGAGGATTATGAATTAGGAAGAAATACAATCTCTGAAATGCCAATTGACCTAGACGAAGATGGTACACTAGGAATATCTAAATTTTTTGGCACAAGTTCAAGACATAGGTCCAAATGGAACAAGAATCTACTACACCTATAAATGGCATGTTTTAGACACACTGGAGTGTGTGTTCATGACATGTCGAGATGATAACCTTTGTATTCAATGCTTTGAGTACTGGTGTTATGGATTTGTCCTTGAGCATTGCTAGATTTGTAATAATATAACTTGTTCTGTATAACCATGGTTTTTATTTTTTTGTGGTTTTTATGCATATAACCCTATTTAATTACGCTTAATTGTATATCTCTCGCTCTCACTCAATATTGTTTAAATATAAAAGTCTTTAAAAGAGATTAATATTATATAGAAGGAAAATAATATAAAGCAACATAATATTTTACTGACGGAAAATAAAACTTCTTAAAAAACAACAGAAGATTTTAGCTTATGATTTATGATGCTTTTAGGGTTTTTGAGATGAAAAAATAGCCACAATGTCACATATAGATACAAATAAATAATTATTAACTTATTCACACCTATAAATAAATACAAATTCTTATTAATGATGGAAAACCCTAATATGATCCTCTAATTAGAGTTAATGATTCGTGTTGAAAAAAAAAACTTAGTGATTTGTCTAGAGTGTTTATGATAGAGGGTTTAAATCCTTATCACTAATTTTTAATTTGTTTAAAGTTTGATTTTATTTAAAATTTCAGTAAAATGTGAATAAAGTTTTATATGACTTTGGAGGTTCGAAAAATATTTCAAGATAAATTCTACCAGACCATTAATATTAAACAAAAGAAAAAATATATAAAAATAAAAAATTTCACGTTTAGTTCACAAAGCTAGGGTTAGAAAATAATTAGTATTTCAATTCATTATATTTTAACCAATCTCAATAAACATTGTAAAATATTAAGATATATGGTTCCTTTGTTCCAAATTATCAAACAATTTGGCTAAAAGCACACTTATTAAGAAAGTTTAATAATTCATCTTAAAAACTACTATTTGTATTTTAATTTATTATAGTTTAGCCAATCACAAAAAAAAGAATATTAAGCGTCAGAAATTATTAAGTACATTAAATTTTCTATTGAAATTCACAAAACATCTTATAAAATGGAACAAATCAAAAACTCTAAAACATTTTATATATTGGGACAGACAGAATATTTAGTAAACCATAAATTAAGTAGTAAACATAAATTTATAATATTACACAAAAGGAAAGAAACAAAAAACGAAAGGCAACTAGAGTTAATAAATAGATAATATAAGGAGTTGAAATAAATATTCACGAATAGTCATACTTAATAGGTACAATTGTACACACAATTTCTTTTTTGTAAATAAAATTTTGACTAAATCTGACCACGTGACTAAACCCGAACCGTTTCTCGAATCAATACAATATCCGACCCAGGATTTTTTTTCTAAATCTCCCAGAAGCATATCAAATCGCGATTCAGCTGTTGTTCTAAACCCTAATATTCAATAGCGAGTTTGAAGGTATGATTCGTAATCTGAGGATGGATTTCAGTTCTATTCTCTCCTAATCGTGTTTACTTTCCACTATTAAAAAAACAGAGTATAGCCACAATATAATTCATGACAAACATAAAATTTTGT
This sequence comes from Lepidium aucheri, assembly GCA_900406435.1. Taxonomy (NCBI): domain Eukaryota; kingdom Viridiplantae; phylum Streptophyta; class Magnoliopsida; order Brassicales; family Brassicaceae; genus Lepidium; species Lepidium aucheri. The sequence continues at coordinate 58,892 of OVBA01000436.1, read as the reverse complement.
GGCTATATGATCAAATACACACGATTAGTTACAAAAAATAAAAGTTTGTATACGATCGTGACTAAAAATTCACAGTGACTTTTCGTGGTAACATAATCACGTTTTATCTACTAAAAATTTGTGACTAACCTAGCCACATAATAGTAACCTAAAATCACAATGGCTATTTAGTGATGGATATATAATGACAAATTCGTGACAAAATAGTCACAAAGTTTGCGTGACTAGAACATGGCTAGTATAGTCACGACTTTACTCGTGGATTTTTTGTGGTTATGTGTCACGAAAACATTTTAACAAATAATGTGGTTGCGTTTGTCACGTTTTTTGTAAGTGTTGATTCATATATATTTAGTCACGGTTTTTGTCACCAAAGTTCTAGGACAGAATTCGTAACTAACTTATTTAGCCATAAATGTGTCACCTATTTTCCCGAGGCTAAGTGCATATCTAAAATATTTAAATAAATTAGTTCCAAAAAACCTGAACTGTAAAAGTGGAATTCAATATCATACATTACCAAAAAATTATATTAGACATTCCAAAAGATCCGATTACACATTTTTGAAAAACTAATATTCAATCTAAAGTCTACAATAGATAAGCAATTGTTAATTGAACTCACAAAAGAGAAGCACACCACCTATCTAGATCAGATTGGTGTTCTTGAGTCAAAGGTAGAACAGATGTAGTAGATGGGACTGTTGGAGTCGGGTTTATGGTTGTGGCCGGAACAGGAGGAGTTACATTCTTCGAAACAGTAGGGTTTGTGCAGCAGCACAATGAGAAGTCTGTTGGAGTGTTTGGAGGATCATATTTAAGGCAACTCTTGCTGCTCACATCTCCTCTTTGACTGTAGACATGCCAGCCGTAAACTCAGGATTCAGTGCTACCATGATTTCTTTGAGTGTCATCATTTAAGTCTTGAAAGTTTCTACATTCAGAGTGAGTCTCCAAATTGGATAAACGAATGCCATCTCAAGCCTACGTTTAAGAAAAGCAGGTACTGACTCATTTGGCTCTAATTCTCGGAATTGAACACTGCCTAATCCATATATACGCCCTCTAGAAGACTGACCACGCTGTCCAAAAAGTAAAACAAAAGAGCAGAGAAAAAAGTTCAATCAAACATATCTCATTCTCAAAACCAAAAAGAAAACAATTAATCTAATGTTCAGTATCTAGTGCCACAACTAAAAACCAAAGAAACAACTAATCTAACTAATCTACTGTCTCACGTCATATACTATCTCATTTCAGCACAAATATAAGAAGCTTGATTGACAAGTGGAAAGCAAACACATTTCAGGCCATATCCTATCTCATTTCAGCACAAATATTTTTCCTGCAAATTGACTTTTAATAATCTAACACATCCACTAAACACGTCAACATACTTGAACCCAAAAACTTTCAAATGCTCTAATAAACTAGAGTACCTTAATATATTCTTCATTTAGCAAAATACAAGGAGTAACACCCGTTGAGGCTGTTTGACTGGTACCATTTGGAAATCCATTTTCAGCTGTCAATTGTGTAACAGCTTCCTCTACTTCAAGTACAAGGGATTGAGCTCTAGCATCAACAAAAGTTCCATCTTTTCGTATATGTGTTTTCCGTACCAGATCTGTGTAAGATGGTGGTTCATTAGAACCAGCCTTAACCATCTGCCAAATCAAAAGGGAATAAGAAACTATATGACAGATTGTAAAACATGATATAAAGAAAAGAAAAATAAGCTTTACCATATCATATTCAATTTTCACAAAATTTCTAGGACCTGCACAATTTTTGTGCATTCCTTTTCCATCAGGCCCAACTCTCCAATAGCTTAGTCCAATCATCGTCATTTATATATGATGGTTTCTTATTTTTCCTCTTCTTCTTGCAGATTTTTTGACAGATTGTTTCTTGGGTATGTTTTTCCCAATGGGTGTAGACCAAATCATCAAACTTAGCTTCCCAGTAGTAGTTTTGCTAGAAAATAGAAGACATTAGTAACTAATTGTGACTTATTAAATAATAGATGCTGAAAGTAGTTAGTGTATCCAATACAAACACTTACCACAAAAGTTTGCCAGCATTTATCTTTTCTCTCTGGAAGAAAATTTCCAACTACTCCAAGGTTCCATGTAGTTACCTTGCCAAGTTGTGCAAACAAATTTGTAGACAGAATCATCAATACCAAACCTGACATAAACAAACTCAGAGAAATAGAGTAAAAGATTCATTTGATTTTCTGAATTATAGACAGAGATGTACTTACCATAAAGCACCATTGAGTTTATTTGGATGAAGGTGTGGCTATTGTTCTCGGGAGGGAGAATTCATTAGTGCCTCTAGTGTAATACGAGTGTAATTGTTTGCCACTGAAGAGGCATTGCTTGTACTTCTAATAGCTCCTGGAGGCATATTACTTCTTGAAGTTGAACCTGAAAATAGGCCTTGAAGTTTTTTATTTTCTGTTCCACTAACTCACAGCAGTTACAAAGTATCAATTATAAGACAAAGCATCAATCAATGTAGATCTTAAAATAACAATGTCTTATTTTGACTACTGAAAATACTATTTATTGTATGCTTCATCAGGACAATAAAAAGTAGAACAAAAACATGACAATTGGTTTTGGTCCAAGCTTTCTGCAATTCGTTCACTTTCTAATATAGCAAGAAGAGCACCACAAAACCCGAACTTGAACTTCACTTGTTACACTCATCATCGAACTCAGCCGCAATTCACAAAAGTGGATCGAAGAAATCATCACTAAGGATTCTCACAAAAGTGTTTTAATCAAATGAGAAAGTGAAAAAGAACCAATCTGAGAAAGAGAAGAGAAGCATAAGAAAGCGTTTTAAACTTTCATTTAAGAAACAAACATTTACCAAATTGAAACCCTAGATATCAAATTAGAAAGAGAAGAAAGGATCAAAGTTTTAATCAAAGGAGAGCGAAGTTTTAATCAAACCTGAAGGAGTAAAACTTCTGGTTCCATAAAAATAAACAGATATCAGCTGATATCCTTTTTTTTTTATTTTATTTTTTGTTTTTTTTGTTTTTTTTATTTTTATTATTAAAAATATATTTAAAAATATTAAATTTTAAATTTTTATTAAAAAAATACTTAAAATATTTAAAAAATTATATAAAATATTTAAAATATTATTTAAATATTCAAAAATATATTTAAAATATTTAAAAATATATTTAAATATTAAATTTTTCAGTAAAAAAAAAACCGGATATCAGCGGATATCCGTTTTTAATTTTGTATCATCCGTATCCGTATTCGTTATCCGCCGATCCGTGAAATCATGATCCGTATTCGTATCTATTTGACATAGATATCTGTTTTTCAGATCAAAAAACGAATACGGATCCGGATATCCAGCGGATAATAGATCATGATTCACAGGACTAATGACAACACAATTTTCTTTTTCTTCTTGTAAGTGTTGGAGCCAAACCCAAATATTTGCTTTGGATCCAAACCCAAAACTCAAATATTTGTTTTCTAGCCGAAACACAAAACCCAAACCCAAATTATTTGGAACCACAATTGGTGCCAAACCCAAACTATTTTTCTTTTTGTTATTACAAAAAAAAATTAAATACTAAACAATTTTTGTTTTTTTAATATAATTATGGCTTCAATTAGTCATAATTTTGGTTAGAAATAGCATTATCTAAATTAATTTAAATAGCATTATCTAAACCAATTTAATTAGTTATCTAATGATGATTAGTTAACAGATTATTTAGTTCGGTGCAAATCATACAATACAACAAATAAAGTAAGATAATCCTACTAAAAAAGATTTTGTTCATGGAATTATTCATACATTTATTTTGAAATTATAATTAATGATGGAGGAAATATCTTTTCAAAATTATAAAGCTTCACCGCGATATTTTCTTTCGAAAGAGCAACATCTTTGCATCGTAAAGTTTTCGCTGAAATGTCCCCAAAAAAGTGCAATTTCAAACACACATATACAATAACAATAAGTATCATTTATCAAGAGATATATGAATATATAATAGAGTAAAAATTACCTGAAATTGCTGTGTGAACATTTCTTGGAAGAAGTTCTGAAAAGGCAAATGAGAGGAGTCGTTGCATGATAATATGGCAATCATGACTTTTTAGCCCCAATAACTTCGAATTGTTTTCATCAATACACCGACTAAACTTTGACGCATATCTATCTGAAAATTTTATATCATTTTTCAACTAATTGAGGAATTTCTTTTTTTCTTTGTTTGACAGCCTATAGATTGGTATTAGGATTGTTCCATCTTGCTTGATATGCAAATCTTCTCTTATACACATAGCTATGAAATCCATTCTTGATTTGATGTTATCTTTCGTCTTCCCCGAAATATTCAACAATGTGTTGATTAAGTAATCAAAGAAAATTTAATCAATGTGCATGAAGTCAAGGTTATGTCGAAGAAGAAGGTCTCCCAATATGGTAAATCCCAAAAGATACTCTTTTTACCCAATTATGATAATCACCATAGCCATCTATAGTTTGAGCAGGCTTCTTGTGACCATTTCCTCCACAATCGACTGTTCTTGATAATCCCTCAATGTTATTTATTTTTCGTGAAGAATCTCTTCTCCAATCAGCCACGATGGAGGATCATCTACTACTGTTTTTCGCCGTTTAAACGCTCAAATATTTCTTCTGTAAGGATGATGTTTATGATTCTATGGCAATCAAACCAACAATGTTTCCTTCCATTTTGTAGGCAAGATGATTTTTTTGATCAAGACAATATGGGCACGCTAACCGACCATGTGTCATCCAACTAGATAACATGCCATACGCTGGAAAATTGCTGATTATCCACATCAATGCAACTTTCATCGTAAAATTTTGTTTCTTTGATATATTATACGCTTGCACACCACTATCCCATAAACTTTTCAATTCTTCAATCAGCGGTTGAAGATAAATATTCAAAATCTTTTTTGGATGTTTTGGCCCTGGAACTAGTACCAAAAAAAAGATATATTCTCTCTTCATGCACATGCCAGGAGGTAAGTTATAAGGAGATACGATCACAAGCCAAACCGAATGTGCCTCACCACTCATACCAACATAATTAAATCCATCTATTGATAAGCCTAAATAAATATTACAGCGTTCAGCTGCAAAACTAGGATGTACCTTATCAAAATGCTTCCAGGCTTCTCCATCTGATGGATAATGCATTTCTCCTTCATGAGATATATGTTCAGCGTGCCACCGCATATTAGATGCAATTATCTCTAATTGGTATAGTCTCTTTAACTGCTCCATAATTGTAATGTAAAACATTCTTTGCTTCGGTCTTTTTTTACCGGTTCTGGTGTTTGGGTGATATCTATCTTTTTTACAGAAACGGCAATGCAATAACTCTTTATCTTCTCTTTTCCAGAAGTGCATACAATTATCCTCACAGACATCGACCTTATGTATGGGAAGTCCTACAGCCCCTGTCAACTTCTTTATCTCGTACTATGCTGTGGGAGCTTTATTTGGCTTCGGAAGAACTTTTCTAAATGTCTGTGATAACTCATCCACATATGGTTCAAAAAAATTGTAATCAGTTTTTGCTTTAAGAATATTTGAAGCCAACCAGAACTGAGAAATTCCTTCATCGTATCCATCATAAAGGGGTTGATTAGCACTTTCAAAAGCTTGAAAACAAGTGTCATTATATGGCTCTTCGCTAATTGCTTCCACCATATTCTCCAATATATGAGAATCTGCAACATTTTCTCCCAGGTTAACATTTCGGATGGATAATCGTTGTAGGTCCCAACCGGAACTTGAAAATTTGAAGCTTGCTCATGTCCAGTTGCTTCTTCATTGGTAAACCGGTTTTTCTGTTGATGATTCACCAACATCAAAACAATCTTCTCCATGACTAGACCAAACATAATAGTTTCCTTGAATCACAAACGAAAAAGATGTTTGGATATAGTTCTTGCATCATGCTGCTTTCGGTTCTTACATCGCGTATAAATTATTTTGTGACTATCATGAAATAAATGTGGATAAACCATGGTACGCTTTGACACATAAGACTTTGTGGTTAAAACGTGACTAATTAGCCACGAAAGAGTCACTGGGTTTCATTTCATGGCTTTTTTTTGTGGCTAATTGTAAATATGCCAGAAAGTGATCATGACTCTTTCGTGACTATATGAAAAAAATTTTACTAGTGAATTCTTAGATTAGAAGTTTCGAGTTTGATATCAATTACGATGCGCTTCTATTTGTAGGTTTACTATGAGCAATCTTTCAGGTTCATCAAGTGGGAACTCAAATGTTGTGTCCAGAAGACATCACGTGAAAGGCGTTCCGAAGAAACGTTGGTGTAGAGTTGTTATCACTGCTATTACATCCCAATCAGCTAAGAATCTTGAAAGACATCATTGTTCATACATTCATCATCCAAGGTGCTCAAACAGAATAGTAATGTATATCATAGTAGTCATAGTTCTATCTATTGATTAGCCTGTGATGAGAACATATTGGATTGATCTGAATGGAATCGATAGATCTGTATGGAAAGTTCGTGGTGAAGAACTACAGAATGGAATAGATACTCAAATCGAGAGGAAAAATGCAATCAATCGACCCGGAAAATGGAGGAAGCAGAAATTGAATGGACGACCAAATTAGAACCAAATCATGAGAACCAAATCATTTATCTGTCGGTTAAAAATCTCTGCCTTCAATTTTGTAGAAATAACCAAACTTGCCATTTTGGAAACTGAGGGCATTTTGGGTATAACACATGTTCATTAGAAGAAAAGAGTATGCTGGATTAGAGAGTAGTATGCTAGACTAGAGTAAAAACAGAAAATAGTATATGGGATGATGAGCTCTCTTATGAGTTGCTTCACAGATCCTCCACTATTTCCGATTTCATTTTCATATCCAGTAATCAGCGAGTGGTCCGATTGATGGAATTTGAATTTAAGGATGGGTTTTCCTAGATCTCCTCTAGATAACTTCAAAAGATTGTTTCCCAAATCATTTCTGATTCAGTTAATGAAAAATATTAAGAGACCAATATGTGAAAGGATAATAGTGACAATATCACTGAGCCTCGCTTGAAATTTTCTTAGAAGTAGCCTTATATTAAGGTTCATGTGCCCGTTATGGAATCATTTTAGCTCTCTGCAATTCCATTATCTATTAAATTAGTTCATTTATTTGTCTCATGTATTGATGTCATTCATTGTTTCGATTCAGTTAAGTGCTGATAATAACGCAGATTTTAGGGCTTGTTTCAGTGTTTTTGCGGATAGTCGTTATCTAAATCACATTATTTACCCAACTTATGCCAATGGATTATCTTACTTTTAAAATTCAAATCTCATGTGTTATTTAGTTTAATTAGAATTTCAAATATGCGGTTAGATTTGGTGTATTATTTTTTGAATTTGATGATAGGGTTTTTGATTTCTTTTCCTACTATTTGACTCTTAAGGATGATTTTAAGCATAATTTTAGTGGATTTTGAATTCATTTCATATCCATATTTCATCGCCTTATTCTATTCCTCATTCCGATTTCATTATATTGGTTCAAGTGATAGATTTTTTCTTTATTATTAGATGATTCCTACCTTTCTATTAAAGACTTTGATTCTATGTGTTTTTATGCATTCTTTCATCCTCTAACTTTACTTTTGATTGCTTTGTCTTAGGTGATCTAAGTACTTCCAATGTCTCAAGCGATGATGACTGTTTCTCAGAAGGCTCCCAGCTTACAGTCTCAACGTCTCAAAATCAAGCTCCCTTAGTTTGATAACTCAGATTTTGGGTCAATGTGTTCAAAAGTTTCCTTAGGGCGATGTCTCAATCCTATGAAATAAGATATCTCGGCATTAACAATATTTCCAAAGATTTGACATCTGAAAATGAAAGGTTACCAGTCTTAATTTGGCTATGGCCAGTTTAGGTTTGATTTCCAAAATGAGGAGGATGTTGACGGGGTTTTGAAGCTTGGTACAACAAAATTTGATAATTGGATGGTGACCATGGCCCAGTGGATACCAAAGGCTCTGGTGGACTATTCTTCCACCATTATGTTATGGGTGTGAGTTAACGGTATTTCAGAGGAAACTGAAGGAGATGGGAGGCCTCTAGGTATTGTCTCGGATGTGGATGTGAGAATAGGTCGAATCCAACTGAATGTATCCTGCTCAAAACCGTCAGTTTTCGTTCTGATATTGTAGTTAAGGAAGGAGAGGAGATAGCGCTGAAACTAATCTATAAGAAGTTAGTTGATTTTGCTGAAAATGCAGTAGAATGACTTATGATGAAGCAATATGCAGCAAGTAAATAAACATTAATCGAGAAATTAAGAAACCAAGGAGAGCGGATGTAGATCATGGTTTGCACGAGCATAGCTGTAAAGTGGTACTCACAGGAAGTGATGAGGGGCAGTCTAGGAGGAGAAAGATCCATGGTGGTGATTCAGGGGCTTAAAAGGCCAAGATAAGGATTGGGTCAAAACAGATCAACAAACAGAAAATAGCTAAAAGTTTTCACAAAAAGGTTGAGGGAGATTCTTCAAGATCAAAGAGGCCTTATGTGGAGCACGGGGTTTCGGTTCAGGAATCTAATTTTTCAAGGTTCCACATAAATAGAGGCAGGTTTCACTTAATCATATTTTGCGTAGTTCTCGTGCATCTTCGTCAGGTTCTAAGAAATCAAAGAGGACTCTTTTTTTGAGAAAAACGATGAGAAGATTGAATCTAATTTTAAGGATGTTAAGGATTCAACTTTGTAGGTTTCTAAGGATCATGATATGGATGATTCACAGAAACTGATTATGGTTCCTGATTTGGCAGATGATGAGAAAGATGAGGTTTCATCGACCATTCAGTCTAAGACTTTACCAAGTCTTTATAACGTTGAAGCTTTCACAGAGAGCGTTTTGGAGGCTTTCATTCGAGCACTCTGCAACACCCCGCTCCCAACTTTGGAATATAGCATCTTATTCCTTGAACTTGTCAAAAACAACTCCTTTATGAAATCCACCAATGATAAAACTTTGAACAAAAATCCTTAGCCTAATGCTGAAAATAGATGACAAACATCGCGTCAGACTATAAGTGGATTCTCTGATTTCTTTCAACTTCAAATTCCGATCATATACCAGATCTGAAAACTAGAGACTCAGGGCTTTCTGACAACATGTTGATCGTCTTCTGGCTCCTTATATATCACCGGGAAACTGCTTCTCGATATAGCTTATCTCGGATTCATTCTACAGATTTTAATTTTAGGGAAACCACCATAACTTCTGAGCCCCAACTCCGAGTTTGATTCTGCTCTGGGCTATGTGTAGATCATTTGGTTAAAAACCCATACACCAAATTTCGTTTGATTTAGATTCAGCTTCCTTCTCTATTTCTCCATTATACTCCACAACATTAGACTAGATGACAACTACGATTTCTTCTCTTTAGGTTTTCTAAGGATCTCCTACAACTTTATAGGTATATAAACATATATATATATACATATATATATATATATAGAGTTTTATTTATTTATTGGGCCTAACGACTTGAATTAATCAATACCCTAATTGGACCTAAAAGAACGGGTCTCACAATTCTCCCCCACTTAAATGGAATTCGTCCTCGAATTCTTGGCTGAAAGTTCAATCTCCAACCGAACAAACTTACTTCCAACTTCAGTGAAGACTTCAATCACTTCTTGTAGTGTAGCTAGCTCACAAACACTTGAAATTGAGATTCTCACCAAAACTAACTTTACTAAGAAACTAGCTACAAGCTCTCAAAGCAAACAAATAAGATTTCCATACCAATCAATCAATAAACACTATTTATTGTCAAAAATTTTATGGAAAACATTTAAAAACATATTTTTCACTAAACCAAGGTTTAAAAAAAATCATTTGAAATCATACTTAAAATTCATTTGAAAATCTTGACCTTCCGGGTCGGAACCGGAGTGGTCATAACCTGGCTCTGATACCATTTGTAACACCCGCTCCCAACTTTAGTATACAGCGTGTTATTCCTTGAACTTGCCGAAAACAACTCTGTTATGAAATCCACCAATGATAAAACTTTGAACGAAATTCCTTAGCTAATGCAAAAAATAGATGAGAAGCATCGCGTCAAACTGTAAGTGGATTCACTGATTTCGTTTAACTTCAAATTCTGATTAGACACTAGATCTAGAAAGTAGACTCTCAGAGCTTTCCGATAACTTTTGATCATTTTTTGGCTCCTTATATATCGCCAGAAAATTGCTTCTCGGTATAGCTTATCGCGGATTCAATCAACAGATTTTAGTTTTGGGGAAACCACCATAACTTCTGAGCCCTAACTCCGAATTTGATTATGTTCTCAGCTACGTGTAGATCATTGGGTTAAGAACCCACACACCAAATTTCGTTCGATTTAGAGTCAGCTTCCTTATCTATTTCTCCATTATACTCAACAACATCAGACTAGACAACAACTATGATTTCTTCTCTTTAAGTTTTCTAAAGATCTCCTGCATTTTTATAGGTATATAAACACATATACCTAGGGTTTTATATACTTATTAGGCCTAACGAGCTGAATAAATCAATACCCTAATTGGGCCGAAATGGATGGTTCTCACACACTCAACTTTCAAGAACATGCTCTCTTAAAGCCAACGAAGGTACCAGGATCAACGACATCAAAGGCTTCTACTCCTCTGTGTGGAGTTAATACCAGAAAGATGATGAATTTCAAGATGCTCTCTCTAGGCATAAAGACTCCAACCAAGGGAAAAGGAGGTTCCACTGAGGACGGAGGACCGTCAATACCGTTCATAGCATGTTAAGTTCTTTATGTTGGAATTGCCAAGATGTTTGCAATAGAATCACAATAAATTATCTTAGGGAAATTTAGAAAAAAATATAAACTTGATTTTTTGTTTCTTTTAGAAACTAAGAACATTTATTTATTTATTGAATGTTTCAGTTTTATTTTGGTTATGATTCCTTGATTATGGTCGAACTAAATGGTATTAGTGGAGGCTTGGCTCTGTTTTATAATAAACACTTCAATGTTTCTCTTAAGAAAATGATTGATATATCATTAGACTTCCAAAATAAAAACGTTCATATCACTTTTATATTTGGAGAACCAATTCAAACTAAGAGATATAAGGTTTGGGAACGACTCTCTAGATTTCGCCTTGTTAGAGATTCGCACGGTTGATTATAGGTGACTTTAATGAATTGGCAGGTAATCATGAAAAATAAGGAGGCAATTTAAAAAATGAAACTTCATCGGTGAAATATTTAGGTAACTCTTGTTCATGGCGGGTATTCGACAGAATGAGATTATTTGCTGCTAGACAAGGCATACGGTAATGGGGGTTGGCATCATTATTTCCCAAAATCATCGGTGAAATATTTAGATATGCTTGGCTCAGATCATAGAACAATAGTGGGTACTTATGGTGGTCAACTTAATAAAAGAGTCATGCAATTGATAAAAGATAAATTAGGAACCGCGTATTAAAGAGACATTGATAGGGATGGAAAAGGGTCTCTTGTAAACTTAGACTTTCCATTGCGGGAAGGGGTCCGCAATTATAGAAAGGAATTCTTAAGATGGAGAAAAATATTGTTCCCTGTAGAAAAGCAAAAATTAAAGACATTCAAAGAAACTGGAGAACTATCAGAATACTAATAATTATGGGACACAAGATATTTTGGAAGTCAAGGCTCAATTACAACAATCTTATGAAGAGGAAAAAATTTATTGGGAACAAAAAAAGTAGAAATAAGTGTTTACAAGAAGGTGATAGTAACATAAAAAAATTTTGTGTTCAAACAAAACAACCAAAGGCAAAAAAATAGGATTATCGGTCTTCTCAATAAGGATATGCAATAGACTACTAAGGAAAATTAATTAATTGAGCAATGATTACAAGGGCAATATATTTCTCTGAGAATTTCTCACCTTCAAATCTTGTTTTTTGAGAGGAACTCGTTCAGGAAGTTTACCACAAAATAACAAATTATAAGAATCAGATTCTTATTTCATCTGCCATGAAGATGGAAGTGAGAAAGACATTATCTATGATAGACTCAAGGAAAAGCACCGGCATCTGATGAGATGACTGCTTTATTCTTCCATAAATCACGAGAGAGAGTGAAAATTGATATAACCAAAATGGTCAACGACTTTCTTGTGACATGAATGTTTGAATTAGAATTATATAAAACCAATATTGTCTAATTCATAAAGTTAGACGGCCGAATAGAATGGCAGAATTCATAGCCATTAGCTTATGCAATGTTATTTATAAAATTATTTCCAATGTTCTTTGCAAACGGTTAAAGAAAATTCTCTTAAAACTTGTTTCAAAAACACAATCGGCCTATTTTTCATTCAGAGCAGGGGATACAGAAGGGCTAAATCATCCCCACGATGACGTCATGGTAATCCAATTAAATGTCAGAGAGTTCGCACTAGAATGCATTCTAGTGGACACTAGAAGCACTGTAGACCTATTGTTCCATGACATCTTCAAACAAATGGGGTTCAAGGTCAACAAACTCAAAGGCGAACCAACTTTGCTCACCAATTTTACAAGAGAAATGACCCTTTCGATGGGGAATATTAAGCTAGTTTTAATAGCATACAGAGTGAGAAAACTAGTCAGTTTCATAGTGGTTTAGAAGGAAGCACCCTTGAATGCAATCCATGTTTAGTTCAATCACCGCACATGAGCTAAACGTGGATTCAACTATCAAGCCAATGATACAAAAATGAAGGAAGCTGGGACCAGAGCGCGCCAAGGCAATTAATGATAAGGTGAAAATACTTTTAAAGATAGGGTCAATACGAGAGGTAAAATACCCAGACTGGTAGGCGAACCCAATAAAGGTCAGATTGAAAACAAAAAGTGGAAGGTCTGCATGGATTTCACGAATCTCAATAAGGCGTATCCAAAGGACATATTCCCACTTGCACACATTGATAGGCTGGTGGAAGTTACGACTCGGTATAAGGTACCATCTTTTATGGATGCCTTTGCATGATATAATCAAATTCCAATGCAACACGAGGATTAGAAGAATACGTCATTCATAACAAGTAGCAGAACATACTGCTACAAGTTCATGCCATTCGGTCTGAAGAATGCGTTAGTGAGTCGTAAATAAAATGTTTGAAGCACAGCTGAGACAAACAATGGAAATTTACATCAATGATATGCTAGTCAAATAAACTCGACCAGAGGAACACATCTCGCAACTCACATAATATTTCAAAACATTGAATGAATACGAGATAAACTCAAACCAACAAAATGCACATTTAGTGTAGCACCTAGAAATTCTTAGGATACTTGATCACATAATAGGGAATAGAAACAAACTCAAAGCAAATCAATGTGTTAGTATCGACACAAGCTCCTAAAATACTGATGAGGTGCAAGGACTCACAGGAAGGATCGCAGCACTAAATATCTTCATTTCAAGATCATAGAAAAATGCTTCCCGTTTGACAAGCGAACGTGGAAACTCGATATCCCACCATGGAAAAGCTAGTATTGGCAGTAGTGATGACAGCACGGAATCTCCGACCATATTTTCAAAGCCACACTATAGTCATTTTCACAGAACACCCGCCTTGAGTCATCCTGCATAGCCCTAGTTAGTCGGGCAGCTAGCGAAGTCGGCGATCGAGTTAAGCAAGCATAATATCGAATTCAAAGCCAAGATAGCTAAAGAAATTCCAGGTCTTTGCTGATTTTGTAGCCAAATTTACACAGTCCAAAAATGACCCAGCAAGTATACTCCCACCCTGGAAACTTCATGCTGATAGCACATCATCAAAAGCAGGCACTAGGATTGGTATCTGGCTAACTTCACCGACATGAGAAATTTTGGAGCAATCATTCTGTCTGGGATACAATACAAGGCCTCGAATAATAAGGCAGAATACGAGGTCTTCATTGCAAGCATAGAACTAGTTGTATGTCTATGAATAATCCCTTTACGCCTATACAAACTCTTAGTTTGCAGCCAGTCAATTTAACAGAGAATACAACATGAAGGAGTCGAGGATGGAGAGTTTTCTCCAATTGGTGAAAGAACTCACAGTGAAGTTTGATAACTTTGAACTGACAAAGATACCATGCGGAGAAAATATCAATGCAGACACCTTAGCCACATGAGCTTCTTCGTCAAATCCGCTAGTAAGAAGAGTAATCTTGATCAAGTTTAAAGAAAAACCTAGTATTCTATGCGCCGACGCGGTGATGCCTATCCTAGAATTGAACAATGGAACCGATAATCAGTCCAATCTAAAAGCCTCGCAAACTTTAGCACCAAACTGGAGGGAGCCGATCATCCGATACATTCAATGGTCCAATGGTAGGCGTGGAAGCTTAAAAATCAGAGTGCTAGATACTGTTTAATTGAATACTAGCTACACAAGCACAGCTTCAGCGGTCCGTATTTACGGTGTGCAAGCACCGACGAGGCCAAAACAATACTTACTTAAATCCATGAAGGTTCATATGGGAGCCACTCAGGAGGTCGAGCCCTAGCAATCAGGATAAAATGACAAGCATACTATTGGCAAAAATGATTGGGAAAAAGCAAGAGTACTCCAAACAATGTCATAAGTGCCAGCTGCACACTTCGAGCATACATCAACTGGTAGAAGCTCTAATTTCAACGTCCATTCCTTACCTTTTTCATGCGATGTGAAGTGGATATCATCGGGCTTCTAGAGCCATCGAGAGAACAAAGGCACAACTTTGTACTTGTTCTAACAGACTACTTCACAAAGTGTTTTGAGGTAGAATCCTACCCATTGATCATTGGAGATACCGTGAAGATCTTCTTGTTGAAGAATATCATATGTAGGCACGGACTCCAGAATGAAGTCGTGATCGATAATGGGATAATCTTGACATCAAGGCCCGTCAAGGCAATATGCAAAAATGACTAGATTCTGAGAAGTCAAAGTGGCCGAAAAGCTTCCAGACATGCTATGGACTTATAGAACCACGTCGTGTAATTTGACAAAAGAAACATCTTTCTCCCTCTCCGTTGGCATCGACAAAATGGTACTAGTGGAAATCTTAGTCACAAGCATACCGAAGACACTCACTCATGACACTGAGCAACTAAATAACGAGATGTTAGAAGATAATCTGGACCTTGTGGACGAGAGAAGAGACCTCACAATGGTAAGGATGCAAAACTACCAACAAATCGTCATAACACTACAACTCCAAAGTCAAGGAAAGAAGATTCAAAGAAAGGAACTCGTACTCAGGATATTCTTTGGCAACATGAGAGAGATTAACGATGGGAAACTCAGAGAAAACTGGGAAGGGCCTTACCGCGTAACAAAAGTCATACAGAACAGGTTGTACAGATTAGAAAAGCCAGAGACAAATAAGCTCATGGTAAACTCCTGGAATGCGGTTCACTTAAAGAAATATTATCCCTAAAGAAAAAGAGAATAGCTGCACTATGAATGTAATAAAATTTGCATGTAATAAATCAAACTATGTTTAAGGCTTGGTCCATTTGGGGTACGTAGAAAGCTTGCTTTAAGTGAGTTCAGCTATATCTTCATAAAAATATATGTAAAGCCAAAAGGCAAGTGAATGCGTCAAAGACAAACGTGCAAATAAAAGAGAAGAAAATTACCACATGAAAATCAAAAGCTAATTGGGTTAGCCGATGAATATTAATGGGTCTACCAATTTATATAAGAATTTAAGGAGTGCTCACCGACTAGGATTCAGAGAAGATGAAGAAAAAAATGGCGACTAATGATCTGCTAGTTTAAGGTAGTTGTGGTGCTATTAGTAGAAGTTCGGTTACCATTTGAAGTATTAGAAGCAAGCCAAGCAAATGCCTCACTGTCACAAGCAATTTGACTTCTTAACTCTGCTAGCATTGCCTCAAAAACTAATCAGTAGTTTCCAGCTCTTTGAGGCAAGACTCCTCTTCACCAACGGGAACCACAAGGTTGGTGCTATCCTCAGCAAGATCTAGTTGATGAGCTTGAATTCGCTTAATAAGGTGAATATTGTTCACGTTCTGATGTAGCCACGACTCGCATTCATCTACCTGCGACCTCCGATCCACATTCTCTGTGAAATTTATAAGGTGCTCCAAGAAAAGTGTGTCTTTCCAAACGGTCCCATGAACAATCTTTCCATTTATGACAGCGAGAGACTACTTGTCAACCACCACAGACCTAAGCAAATCCTCCGGACTTGCGACTTTAGACTTGAGGCCACGCATATAATCTTTAGCTCGTAAAAGTTCTGCCTGGATGACGTCAAATCAAGCCCGAGTGTCAGCATCGACGTCCAACCTCTCGATGAGGACACAAAACTCGTTTACGCACATCACCACCTGAAAATAGAATATCAGAAGCCAACATAGAACTAACAAAGGTTACATGAAAAAATAAATAAAAGGATCATAGGCCTCCCAATTTTGGCTCATGGCCACCCCAAATATGCCTCCTGAAGCCTTATCCAATCAACAGAAAGCATTGGAACGTCAACCCCAAAAGGCTCCCCACATGCTGAAAATTGGTACCCATCCAGAGGACAATTGGCCGCACCAGAACCCCCAAAGGTAAGCGCCCTGCTAAAATCCGTTTTGAAGTGAGCGCACTTGGAAGCATGGAGAGAAGTCGGACTAATCCACAACACCTCGGGAAAAAGTGAGCTCTCCTAATGTGAGCCATGAGGAGAGGACACATCATCTCTAACTCAAGAGAAGCAAGGCATATCGCGAGAATGCTTGGTACAAAGCTCCTTGCAAAGCAGCAAAGTTCCACTAGCGGTCTCGGAAGAAATACCTACCATGAAAACAATATCTAACAAATAGGGATAATGCCAAGCCAACTACCAAAAGTAAAAACAAACTAGTCTCCAAAACAACATGAGCAATGAAGAAAGTCCAACCAAAGTTGAAACAACCGGAGCGGTGACAGTAGGAAACACCGCGCAATGAATACTAAGATAATGACCCTAGTTATCGACCAAATTCTTTTTCACAGGCGACAGAGTGAAAGAGTCCCACACACAATTGACCACCTTAGAAATTGTAGGAAAACGCAGAGGATCCTCAACCAAATCAAAATTAAAACTACCTGAGAAAGGAAAGAGAATAAGATAAGGATCATAGTATAAAAGGAACTTGACTCGAAAGGAATATTCTCTTATCCAGAAGTGTCTCACCATTTTCTCAAAGAGACCCAGAAGGAGAATCTCCAATGGTTTTTGGAGAAATTTTGCAAAAAAAATAGCAGAGGGGCCAATCCGAGTCTTTTTCAGGAAGACCCTCGATAATTTTCGGCTAAGTTTTCCTATTTGACAAATAAAGGAAACTATTTGAACGGTTGATAGTATAAAGCGATAGGAGATCTTTGGAGGTAAGAGGAATTCCCTCCTCGACAACGCGCATGTACAGACCAAGAACCACCTGGACAAAGAAAATACAGAGGTCAAATAATAGCATGCCCAATCCAGCCAAGAAATAAATCAAAATACGTGGAAGTGGGAAAAAATGGAACATTTCTAGAAAACAATGGTAAAGGCACAACGTAACCTTCGGAAACACCTTTAGGGGATCCTTCAAAGCCTCAAAAGTGATAGATGTCATGACTTGATCCTGCTGCCACCGATCCAATGCCTCGTTTGTAAAAGTGGACTTAACGTGAGGATGTCCTACATACGTTTTACTCTTCGTAAGCCTTGTCTTAGCAGAAGACTTCTTGCCAGTATAAGGACGCTTATACCCACCAGACAAAGAAGCTTCCTCGACCATCAGAGCAGTACGACGATGGGACTTAAGAGCGTCGCTAAGGGCATAAAAAAGTGTCCAATAGGAGGAGAATTAAGAGATCCTTCCCCAGAAAGAGAATCAGCGGTGAAATATTTCAGGCTAGTAGAGTCACCCCTGGAATCTCTCATAAAAATGTTTTAACCCAAAAAGAAAGAACAATAAATTTTCGAGAAAAAAAATAGGAAGGAAGAAAATACCTTGAGAAAAAAGATTCCAGAACTAGTGAAGCACATAGACAAGTAGTAGGAAAAAAAACTTTTTGGAAACCCATGATTTTAAATGTCGATGAAAGTAAATCTAAATCGTCGAATTCTATATTTATCACAAGAGATAAACGTAGCAACATCTAAATTCACAACAAAACCAAAAAGCCCATTGAGGCCCAAAAAATGAATAAAGAAACTCACAGCCAAAAAAGGCCCAAATAAGCGATAAGACCGAATATTAAAAGGTTGAATAAACAGGCAGAGAGCTGCAAAATACCGTGCATCAAAAAGCTTAATTACAACAAGTAAAAACTAGCTTAACCCGCATCCAGCTACTTAGCAGATAAACAAAAAAGATTGCAATCAAAGAAAAAACATTGAACTCATGAATTCATGTAAAAAGAAAAACAATTCCTTACCAATATCCCTCAAGGAAAATCCCGAATTGGATCCCAAATTGACGCAAAACAACCAAATTCAATAAAAGGATCATGTGGCATCAAAAGTCAAAAAGTAATATAAGAAAAGAAAAAGTACGAAGTAGAAAACAAAATGCAAAATGAACTTATTGTCGTAACTACGGCGAGTTAGAGCTTCCTCAAGAATCATAGTCTAAAGCCGAAGGGCCATACCCTGTTGGACTCTCTGGAGAAGATTACGGAGTTAATACTGAGACCCCTCACTGACAGAAAAAAAAGCATGAGCAGGCAAGCACTACTACATCATTTCATCCATATCCTCTTTATTGATATCACCACCATGACAGCGGATAACAATCTCTTAGTGGGCTTTGCCAACCGCAAGATTCTTGGCATACTTAAAGCTCTCTAGTATTGCTTCAACAACCACAAGGGCCTTGGCATACTTAAAGCTCCTCAGTATTGATGTACAACCTGCGGCGAGCCACCCGCTTATCCTTCTCCAAGCAAGCCACCTTCTTAACAGATAAAGTACACTTAATCGTCGTTGTTCTCAGCTCTTCCACCATTTTTTCGGCCTTCTCAATCATCTAAGCCAGGAAAGCGATGAGATCATTAAAGGAACGACCATCCCTAGTAGAGGAAGAAGGTGGGATCTCAACCTGACGAGACTCATACCATCTTACCAAGCGAATGAAAGCTCCAACAACCTAAAAAAGGTGAGAAACATTTTTAAACAGAATCCAAGGTACAATGTCAAAAGAGAAAAAGATAACAAGAAGGCATACCAAGCTAAGGTCAGATATAGTTTTCTAGGATGAGACTTTCTATGCAATGTCAGAAACAAGTAAGATTGGGAAGTCCTTAGCAATGACCGGATGACGAAAGGCCTGCAAAAAATATACCCTGACGGTCGGCGAGTCAGATGTTTCCAAAGTACGCTTCTCCTCAAGACGCTCCAGATCAGAACAAGTCCGCTGGACTTTATCGTATATCTCTTAAGCCTCACACAATTTCTCAAGTTTTTCCATCTCGTCAAAGTTAGATTATCTATATTAGAGAATTCATCAAATGTCGATACTCGAAGTTTCCATGGATTATTTGGAATTTATGAAAAGGACACAATGACAAAACATTCTCAAATATTAATTATGATCCAAGTTCAATATTTCAATTAGCTGAATCTGAAGCCACATAATGGTTCTCTATTAACATATTTATTGAACCATCTTTAGAATAAATTAATTATAATTTATATGTTTGATTCTTTTCACATTATTATCCTTAATTCGTAACTAATTTATATTTATTTTTAAAAATATTTATTAAAAATAATCAATTATATGAAACCACAATTTTTAAAAACATTTAAAAAATGGTACGTTAAAAATATATTTAAATATTTAGGTATTTAATAAAAAAATGATAGAAAAACATTTTTCAAAAATAAAAATTATGCAGAATTTCACTTTCATTTGTGTTGAGTAAGTTGTGAAAATTAGAGTATGTATTTATACTAGATATGAACCCGTGTGATATAAGAGTTTTCTTATATATATATATATACTTATTGTATTTTAGATAATATATAATAATCGCGTTGACTACTAGTTTTTGAGAATTAACTTTATATGATAGGATTTCAAACTCAATTTTATATAATATGATACAGCAAAGTATCGAATCATTAGACTTAATATGTGGAATAATCTCGTTCATAACTAATTTTTGAAACCTAACTTTATATAATAGGATATGCAAAATTTTGAACCGTAGGATTTGATATGTGGAAGATTTTTGTTGAGGACTAACTTTTAAAATCCAACTTTATATAATATGATACTACAAAATATTAAACTGTTAGATTTGACATGTGGAAGCATCCCATTGATTAGAAACTTTTGAAACTAAACTTTATATTATAGTATTAGATTTGACTTTTAGAATAATCTCGTTAATAACTAACATTATGAAACCCAACTTTATATAATAGGATACTGCAAAATTTGAATCATTGGATTTGACATGTGGAAGAGTTCTGTTAATACTAACTTTCAAATCCCAATTTATATAATATGATACTGCAAAACTTTAATTTGACACGTGGAAGAATCTTGATTACTGACTTTCAAAACACAACTTAACATAATATAATTGTGATGTTTTTGTAAATAATGTAAATTTGTTTTATAATTATATTTTTTTTAACTAAAATTAAATTTATTTTATACTTAATATGAGATATTTTTCTTATTTTATTATATAATTATAAATAAAGGTAAATGTTTTTTAGAAAAACTATGTTGGAATTATAAATACATATAAAATATTTGGTGATAAAAATAAATATCTTAAAAATATATTTCAAAATATAATTTTTTAAAAAATATATATATTTGTATCTTGACCGTATACTTCAAACGAATGAAAAAGGTGATTTGGCGATTATCGGTGTCGTTTATCTTGGTGACGGTTTTCATCTTCTTCGCCGATGCAGATCGACCACGATCTC
Organism: Lepidium aucheri; assembly: GCA_900406435.1. Lineage (NCBI taxonomy): Eukaryota > Viridiplantae > Streptophyta > Magnoliopsida > Brassicales > Brassicaceae > Lepidium > Lepidium aucheri. Next base: position 37,887 of record OVBA01000436.1, on the reverse strand, counting down.
ATTTGGTGGTTACTCCCATGTTGTTATTTTATCAATGTGATGCAAATTCCTCCTTTTCGGAGAGACCCATATACTTCCAACAAAGAAATTAGCAGTTTTTCAAAATTCATTATCATTCATTCTCTCACAAATTCATCTTTTTTTGCTACCAATTTTTTCTGTTTGCAATGACTTCTCTTCGTCAATCACTGCAAGAATTATAATTAGGATCTGACGGTTCTCCTTTTGTTCTCCCAAATGTTGTTGTCGCACGAGCCGAAAGAGATAATCGCTTCATCATCATTGGAAGGCAAACGATATCCAGAAGACAAAATTTGAGATCGATAATTGTAGTGATGCCGAGATCTTGGAGGTTGAATGGGTTAATTCATGGTAGGACTATACCTGAAGGTTGTTTTTAATTCCTCTTTCCATCTGAGGAAATGATGGAGACTGTTCTTTATGGGGGTCCATAGGCGTTTGCGGATAGAATGCTTGTTCTTCAAAGGTGGACTCCAACAATGGCTCCTCACATGTTGAATTTGATACCTTTTTGGGTTAGAGGAATTCCTCTTCAACTCCTGTCTGAGAATGTGATTAATCACATTGGGCGTGCCTTGGGTCCCTTGCTTGATTCGGATTACTCACTTGAAGCTGCTTCACGGCTTGAGTTTGTTAGAGTCTATTTGAACATTGATGTTAATGTTCCTTTGAGGTTTCAACGCTATTTCCAGTTCATACCAGGAACCAATACGTTACTCAAATTCAAGTATGAACATTTGAGAGGATTTTGTGAAGTTTGTGGGTTAATGACTCACGACAATGGTGCTTGTGTGATCGAAAATGGTAGTTCTGAACACTTTTCACAGATAATGATGACAATCACAGTGGAGATGCTTCATCACAACATCAGGAAAATTGAAGTGTTCAGATTGTGGAGATTGAATCGGTCCTAGAAGAAGATGTCAATTATGAAGATACAACAATGCCTAAAGTTCAAGCTCCAACAGAGAATGGTGTTCGTGATGAAGCTCTTGACACTTTTCAGATTCAAGTTGATCACGATCCACATAGCAATCACGAACAGGATGCTCTCACTGGTTGCTCAGGACTATTGTTCACCTCGTAAAAGGAATTTCGATGATGTTCATGATAATTCCGAGAGTACTTCTTTGGCTGCTAGGGTCAGAATCGACCGTGATGGTGCTTCCTCAAGCATTGTCCATATCAACAAGATTCAAAGTTTGGTGGAACCTAAACCACCCAATCAACCATGAGCAGAACCACTTGGAACTATCAAGGTCTGGGCAATAATTTGACAGTTCGATGCCTTAAGGAGATATCTCGGAAGTATCTCCCAGACATAATATGCCTCTCTAAAACTAAGCAAAATGATGATCTCATTCGAGATCTAGGTGCTGTCTTAGGTTACGAAAATTATGAATCGGTTCCTCCACAGGGTATAAGTTGAGGACTTGCTATTTTTTGGAAGAAATCGTTGGTGGTTTCTGTTATTTCCCTTTCTTCTTGTTTAGTTGATCTCAAAGCTGAATTAATAGATTTCAGTTTTATTTTTCTTTTGCCTATGGTCCGCCGATCCCAAGCAATAGACATTATCTTTTGGAACAGCTTTAACGAATCTCCTTGGTTAGACAAGATCCGTGGATTATTCATGGAGATTTTAACAAGATTCAAAATAATTCAGAGAAACGAGGTGGACCTATGAGACCGGAAAATTCATTCACCGAGGTTAACAAGATGATTTCTTCTTGTGATTTCCATGATATAAAATCTATAGGAGATAAATTCTCTTGGATGGGTAATCTTCATTCACATAGAGTATTATGTTGTCTGGATAAAGCAATGGCGAATTCAGAGTGGCTAGCATTATTTTCTTCTTCATTAGTTGAATTTCTACCATTTTAAGGGTCTGATCATCGACCTCTTGTGAATCACTATTGTCATGAAACAGGCACTCGACAAGGAATGTCTCGATATGATTGTTGTTTATTGAATAAAGAAGGATTCAAAGACCCAATGAATCTTGCTTGGCATGCGCTCCATGAGGGATCACATTTATCTTCTCGTATTCAAAATTGTCGATCGTCAATATCTTGATGGAAGAGGAATAATCAAACTAATGCAGCGCAGAAAATTCATGAGTTAAAATCTAATTAGATTGAGCTTTATCTCAAGGTTCGATGTCTACGCGAGAAATTCACAAAATCCTAGCTGACTTGAACATGGCATATAAAGAAGATGAACAGTATTGGTTGCTCAATAGTCGTATCAATTGGTTAAAGGCCGGTGGTTGCAATACTAAATTCTTCCATGCAGAAAAAGCAGAGAGTGGCGCGCAGTCGTATCTTGGTTATAGAAGATGATTGTGGTAGTAATAGTCGTGGAGATAGAGATATTGGAATCACCACGGCTCAATAATTTACAGAATTGTTCAGAAGCACACATAGATCGGACCAGAATTTTGAGGATGTTTTTTGTAGTTTTCAAAGCTGAGTTTTGCTAGAGATGAATTTAGACTTAACCAAACCAATAACTGATGAAGAAATTACATACGCTGTCTTTTCTATTGGTGCGGATAAGGCCCATGGACCCGGTGGTATCACAGGTGCATTTTATCAACAATTCTGGCCAGAGATTAAACATGAGGTATGCAATGAGATACGTGAATTCCTCGCATCTTCTACATTATCGCATGCTGCAAATCATAGACATCTATGTTTATTACCAAAGACGGAGTCACCTAGATCAATGAGTGATTTTCGGCCAATAACATTGTGCAATGTGAGTTATAAAATCATCTCCAAGATTTTAGTCCATCGTTTAAAACAACATCTACCAGGTATAATCAGTCCGAAACAAGCAGCATTTATCCCAGGACGAAATATATTAGATAATGTCATCATAGCTCAGGAAATGTTTCACTCTTTGAAATCTGAGAAACGTTGGTCCAAGTCGTATATGGCAGTGAAGACGAACATTTCAAAGGCATATGACTGTATGGAATTGGTATTCCTCAAAGAAACGATGCAACATAAAGGTTTTTCTGAAATTTGGATATGTTGCATGGAATCATCAACCTTCTCAGTGTTGATTAATGGTTCCCCTCAAGGCACAATAATTCCAACCCGCATAATTCGTTAAGGAGATCCCCTATCTCCTTATTTATTCATTATATGACGTGAAGTTCTAAGTCATTTACTTCATGAAGCTGTTGCAAATAATAGTCTGAAAGGTATGAAGATTGGTCATCATGGACCATCAATCAATCATTTAGTCTTTGCGGATGACGCCTTATTCTTCTATCATGCACATTCAAGATCATCCTCAACTATTATGTCAATCTTAAATCGTTATAACAAATATTGGTTCAAGCAATTAACCTTCGTAAATCAGTAATAACTTTTGATTGAAAGGTCAATACCACCATAAAGACTAGGATGCGCCACATTCTAAATATTCACGACAATGGAGGTAATGGTTCATATCTTGGTCTTCCTGAATTCAGAGGTCGAATAAAAAAATGAATTATTCAATAACATAGTCCAAAAAGTAGAGCAAAGGACACAAAGTTGGAAATATTGCTTTCTGTCTGACGCGGGTAAGGAGATCCTTTTGAAGTGTGTTGCATTAGCATTACTAGTATACACGATGAATTGTTTTAAACTCCCAAATGGCATTTGTGAGGAAACTAATCGCATTTTGGCCAAGTTCTGGTGGCGAAAAAGAGGCAATCAATCTGCAATGCATTATATCTCTTGGAAGCAATTGAGTCTTCCAAAAACGAAGGAGGTTTGTGGTTTAGAGACTTAGTAAGTTTCAATAAGGCTTTACTTGGCAAACAAGTATGGAAAATGTTATGTAATCCAGGAAGTTTAGTTGCGAGGGTTTTAAAAAATCGGTATTTCCCTAGAACTAAAAGAATGGAGGCATCCCTTGGTAACAAACTGTCGTTCTTGTGGGGATCACTATTACATGACCGTGAATTAATCTCATATGGACTATGATGCCTTGTTGGTAATGGTCATTCGATACAGACATGGACAGATCCGTGGTTACCGTTACATCCGCCAAGATCTCTGCGTAGTCTCCCTGGAAGTAATCTACGATGCAATGTAGTTTCCGATCTAATTAATAAACATGTATCTTTGGAACACATCGCTATTACAGGAACTATTCGTTCCAGAAGATGTAGCTCAAATATCTAAAGTTCGAATCAACCCTTTTTCGTAAGAGGACTTGATTGGTTGGCACTATATAAAAGATGGGAATTACACTATCAAGTCGAGATACTGAGTGGCTACCCATTCAAATTCGGAACATATTTGTCCACCTCATGATTCGATCGATCTAAAACACAATATATGGCGATTAAAAACAGCACCAAAACTTCGTTATTTCTTATAGCAAACTGTATCACATGTTGTTGTAGTTAGTACTATACTATATGCAAGACGTGTCATTACTGATGTTGAATGTCCTCGATGTTGCCTGTTAGAGGAGTCGCCAGACTATCTATTCTTCACATGTCCATATGCTCAAGCTGTATGAAGGGGAGTTAATCTGAATTTTCCAATATTCATGGAGCCATCGGCACAATTTGAAGATAAACTTACTTTTCTAATGCAATATGTCCGAACTGTGGGATTGTTAGATTATGATAAATAGATACCACTTTGGACTCTATGGAGATTATGGAAGAATAGGAACCTACTTCTAAATCAAAGAAAATAAAAAAGTTGGCATACGACGATTCAAGAAAGTACTCGAGATGTGTTGGAATGGGCTAATATACACTCATCGGACTCCACAGTACCACATTATGCACAATGTCCACCAAACATAATTACGCCCAGTCTATCGACACATCCAGAGGATACATTTATTCAGTGTAACTACGACTGTAGTTATTCGCCTACAACATGTTTGTCTAAAGCAGCTTGGATTATACGAGATTCTAATGGATTTTTCATAGAAGCTGGTAGCAAAATTGGTCAAAACTGTTCCTCAATGCTAGAAGCAGAATTTCAGGCACTCTTAATAGCTATGCAACAGATTTGGATTAAAGGCAATCTCAATGTCATTTTTGAGGGTGATAATGAATCGGTTATGAATATATTAAATGGGAATAATTCCTCGTTTCATCTATATAATTGGGTCAGGGAAATTGAAGGGTGGAGGGAACGATTTGACCAAGTCAAATTTGTTTGGGTGAGAAGATCAAGTAATCGTGCAGCTGATACTTTAGTTCATAATCATCCGTTGAACTTATCATTTAAATTCTATCCATTGATTCCTTCATGTATAACTTCTATCCTCAATGAGGATTATCACGGTTCAATCTAATAAAATTTCGTTGATGTTAGAAAAAAAAATTCCTTTAAATTGATATATAAATATACGAAAACAAAATTACTATAAATTTATTTTTGATATATAAATATTGAAAAATGAGACACGTTGATTAATCATATTAATATGTACTTTTGATGAATCAAACTTTATATAATAAGATTAAGAAATTGAGATGGGAAGATGTCCATACATAAAACTTATATTTCATGATAAGAAATTATATTAATAATTCATAGTTAAATAAATATTATTTAATTTAATTTAAAATATTTTTCTCTTTTACTTGTTTGTCTTGATTTCATTGGATGTAAACAAAAGATATAGAATTAAAAACATAAAAAAAAATTTGATGCAAGCAGTAGTGAAACTTCTTGTGGGAGTTTGAAAAAGCTTAGAATATATTGAGAATTTATGTGTTAATGAAACCGTCTAACAGCTGGCTTATATATATATATATATATATATATATATTGATATTTAGAAATAGAGACATATATTGACAGTTATCTTCTACTATGATTTTTAGTTAAGATTATAAAAATATTTACAATTTTTTTTTGAAAATTCATTTTTTCAATTTTTTTTAAATATTGAAAATCATCTTCTATTAGGATTTATTTTTATTTTATAGTTAGTAAGAGATAAATATTTAAACTTATTTTGATTTTACAATTTCTTTTCGTATTACGATTAGGAATAAAGATAAATATTTCTTGACAAAAATAAATATTTTCTTAAAACATATTTTAATTTTTAATATATAGTTACGAAAATATTTCTTATTGTTGGATTGGAAACGTGAAGGAATCATGTTAGTTAATGACTTTAAGAAGCCGTACTTATATAATAAGATTCATTTATGTTTTATAATTATTAAGAGATACATATTTAATCTTATTTTTATTCTACAATTCCTTTTTGTGTTAGAATTATGATTAAAGATTAATATTTCTTGACGCAAATGAATATATTTATAAAACATATTTTATTTTAATTTTTAATTCCTAATCCAATTTTTCAGTTAAAAGGATTCATATTTTAATTTAATGATCACAAATAAAATTCAATGATCACAAATAAAATATGTTTCAATTCCTAATTTATTTTTGTGATCATTGGATTTGACGCGAGGAAGAATTCTTTTAATTAGTAACCTTGAAAAATTGTACTTTATATAATAAGATGTAATCATATGCAAATTATTCCAAAAATTAATAATTTATTTTAGCCATTTACCTGTTTGTTTATTGATTTTATTGATGCAACCACTAACAAAATATTCTTGAAAGCTTTTGAGAGATGTAATGCATAAGTAATGTTTTTATGTTATAATTAAGTCATATAAGTATTTATATAGAGATTAATTTTAACAGTCCTTTTTATGATATAATTAAGAATTAAGATAAATATATACAAATACTATAAGATATAGAAAAGTTATTTTTCTGTTAGGATTAGAAATATTTTAAATTTTTTAATCTTAATTTTTATAGTTAATTTTTTCTCTTTCAAATGTTTATGGTTATAATTAATTCAGAGTTATTGAGAGATCTCGTTTGCTTATTATCATAAAACTAACTTCCTTGCGTGTAATGTTAGAAGACTATTTAGGAGTCAAACTTTTTTGAATGATGTACCTTCACTCTTATTTCATTATTGTTTATTATTGAGTAAAGTTGAATAAAAAGAATTATGGAGAAATAAAAATAGATTAAAATTTGTTTTTATTATTTTCATTATTGAGAATATTTCCATTGTTAGTTTTAGCAATTATGTTCTGTCAAAATTTTGTTGTTAAGAATATAAAAATATTTGTTTTATATGAAAACTTGTTTTTCAATTATTTTTTAATATAATATAATTTAAATTTATACTGAATATGAAATAAATATTTATGAATGTTTTTATTTTAAGTTATGAATAAAAATAGTTATTCATAATCTTTTTGTTATTAGGATTGTAAATACTTTGTGTTGGAGGTCGATCCGAGATCCAATTGGAGGTCGATCCGAGATTCTACTTCGGTCCACCAAAAACAACGGGTCGAATACAAAAGAACCATCTGGTTTCAAGCACTAAGTTTTCAACTTGGACAATATATTCGACTCGAAAAAAGTCTCGTCTCAGAAGGTTCTACGAACCTGAAGAGAAGTCGGATGACACGTCAGCAAAACAAATAAATAGAAATCTTCCTGTTCCGACATGGAAAATTTCCACAAATCTAGCACGAATCTTAACAGATTCAATCTTATCAACATATACGTAACTCTTCCTTTATTTTTTACACATGTAACTGCCTCTATAAATTATAAATAGATGCATAATCATTTGAAATAAGGATCTGCTTTTTGGCACACTTAAGTCTAATAAGAACACCAAGTCGGCAGTCATCTCTTCTTGTTCTTAGCTAACTAGCTCTTGCTCCAAGTTCAATTCACAAGCGTCCTTGCACATTCTCTCCCACTCTTTTAATCAGGAACCTTAGTTTTAGTACTCATTGTGCTAAGACCGGTTCCAATAGTTGGCGCTATCTGTGGGAAATATATCAAAGGACATCTTCACAAAGGCAAGCGAGAACTCTAAGAGAAGAAAGATGGTCAAAGGCGAAATCACCATCAGCTCACTAGTAATAAAGGAACCTCTCCCTCAAAAGCACGTCGATTTAACGAATGGATCAACCTTGAATTCAAGTCGAACTCAGGAGGAGAACCAGCAGGAAACTTGGGAAGATACTGATCTTCTGCCACCACCACCGGGATTACCAATGATCGGGAGTGCGAAACCTTATCGCAAAACATGAAGCTTCTGATCAAATAAACGCTGAAAGATTCGATAGAATCGAATCTTGTTTGAATGAGAGTAGTCTCCCGACTACACAGGTCAATAGGTTGTGTGCGGAAGCATTGGCTAGTGTTCAAAGAACACTATTCAAAGATTTACCGAGTCCACAGCTAGTGAACACCTTGGTGCAAGATTATTCTGCAATACCGAGCACGTCTGGACAATATGGTCAAGCAATGTTAGACGCTACGACCATACTGAAGATTATGGATGACATGAGGTCAAAATTACATCATGGTACCAGCTCGGCATCCGAGATAAGAAGGATCCTAGCTCAGGCACATAACTCACCATTTGCATCATGGCTGAGAAGAGTCTCGGTGAACAGAGGATTGCAGCTCTGAAGCCCTCCTATGAGGAAAATTCGGATCCGGAAGAATTTATTAGCGACTTTAATGTCATTATGAGGAGGTTCAACTACACCATGGACAATGAAGACACAGCTTACTGTCGGCACTTCGCAGAGAATTTTACCAGAGACGCCTTGGTATGGTTCACCAAGTTTCCAGCCGGGTCAATCAAAAGCTTCAGCCAACTTGCTGAGTTGTTTATGAAGCCAATACGTCTTATTTGTCAAGCAGGATACCTCGACTGCTGAGTTGAGAGTAGCGAGACACACGAAGTACGTAGAGGAAAAGCAAATCCTCTCGCATAATCAAGATATAAAGCGGAACTCTGCAACTAAAGAGCTAAGAGAAGGGCACTATGAGTCGAGACAACACAACAAAAGAAAAGCAAACTCAGCAACCGCTTTCCAAGATGGGGAGAATAGCAGCCCTTGCGATAAGTCATTCAACAACACCTACAACCAGAACAAATATTACGGGTTCCACAAGAAAGCAGGTCATTCGACCGCCAAGTGCAAACACTGCAAGAATTCCTTGTTGGGAAATTCAGTAAGGGAGAGTTGGAGGTTTTGGAAGAGGAAACCCAAAGATACGAAGCACAAAAGCGGAAGGAAGTCGAGCTACGAGAAGCTGCTTTCAAATCGGCAAATGCAAAAGATGACACTTCGAAGACGACTAAGCAGCAAAAGCTGGTAAGAGACAATGATGGATCCAGCGATCCACGAGTTGTCACGAGTGTAATCATGGGCGGATTGCAGTTTTGTGACAGTACTATTCGTTCAGTCACGTCAGAAAAATGAACGAAAGATTGTCGCCTCAGTCAACCAAGAGCCCGTCAGGGAGTGCATGCACATAGTGGATTCGGTGAACACTTTCACCACCGAAGATGTCAAAGGAGTCAGCTTCCCGCATAATGGCCCCATAATCGTCAAACTCCAAGTTGCCGACTGTGATGTTTCACAAATTCTCATCGATACTGGGAGTTCAGTAGACCTTATATTCAAAGAGACTTTGGATAAGATGGCACTACCGGATGTTCAGCTCAAACCCATGGATAGGACCTTGACCGCATTTGATGGTAGTACAATAAATGCGATTGGAACGGTGAAGCTAGTCGTCTGAGTTGCTAGAATTACAAGATAGATCAACCTGCTCATTGTAGATAAGCCGCCTATCTACAATATGATCCTAGGAACACCTTGGATACACACAATGAAAGTCGTGCCCTCAAGCTATCATCAATGTGTTAAGATCTTGACAATTGAAGGAGTCTATACACTCAAAGGAGATAAAAAAATGGCTAGAACTTGCTTCATCGCCGAGTTGAAGTTAAGAAAAAAATTGTGCATGATTGCTGAATCGGTAGGAAGCAAAGTACTAACCAAACCGCCTACTCCCCATAAGCCAGACCAATCGACAGTTGAACTTGTCAACATTGATTTGACTGACCCGACAAAAGTTGTAAGCATCAGCATTGACTTGAGCAAGCCAATCAAAGGGAAGCTAATTCGGCTCCTTGAAGCAAATGTGACGACATTCGCGTGGGCACCAAGTGACATGCCTGGAATCAACCCGGCAATTACAAGTCATAGGCAAAATGTTGACCCAACATATAAGGCAATAAGCAGAAAAGAAGAAAGCTCGGACCAAAGAGAGCAAAGGCCGTAATTGAAGAGGTCAAAAAGCTGATTGAAATCGATTTTATCACCAAAGTTCAATATTCGGAATGGCTAGCCAATCCGGTATTTTTCCAAAGAGGAATGGTAAATGGCGAGTCTGTGTAGACTTTAGTGATCTCAACAAAGCATGTCCAAAGGATAGCTACCCGTTGCCGAATATCGACCGAATCATCGAAGCAACAACTAAAAATGAACTTCTTTCGTTCACGGATGCTTTTTCGGGATAAATTAGATTCGGATGCATCCTGAGAATGGGGTACTTATTGCTACAAACTTTGTTCATCATGGAACGGGAAACTTATTGCTACAAAGTAATGCCATTCGGACTGAAGAATGCTGGAGCAACCTACTAGTACCTCGCAAAAAGTTTGCTGATCAACTCGGGAAAACAATGGAACTATATACAGATGACATGCTGGTAAAGTCGTTAAAAGCAGAGGATCATGTTGATCATTTAGCTCATTGCTTCAAGACTCTGAATAAATACCAGATGAAGCTCAACCCAGCGAAAGGCACTTTTAGGGTTACATCAGGAGAATTCCTCGGACACATAGTCACTCAAAGAGGAATCGAAACTAATCCAAAGCAGGTTACAGCAATCCAAGAAATTACTTCTCCAAAGAACAAACGAGAAGTACAAAGGTTAACGGGCTGGATAGCCGCCCTAAGCCATTTTATATTGTGCTTAATCGACAAGTATCTTCCATTCTACAATTTGTTGCGTGGAAACAAAGAGTTCAAGTGGGACAAAACCTGCAAAAAGGCTTTCTCCAAATTGAAAGAGTAGCTCTCAACACCGCCAATACTCGCCAAGCCAAAAAACGGAGAACCACTGTATTTATACATTGCAGTTTCTACCTTGGCAGTCAGTGGTGTACTAGTTTGAGATGACAAAGGAACTCAGTACCTGATCTTCTATATAAGCAAATCATTAAATGGAATCGATTCCAGATACGCGACTACAGAGAAGCTTGCACTAGATGTAGTTACTTCAGCAAGGAATGCGACCTTACTTCAAGTCTGATAAAAGCGTTTTTGCGGTTCTCTTATCAAATCTTAGAGTATGATGGTGAGTAGAGTGGATTTGTCGAACCAATACTCGGAAATACTTGTTAATAATCTACCGAATACCAAATCCTAGTTCAATTTAATCTAACATCCTATCACAATGATAGACTCTAAAAATACTAAACTAGCAAAATAGCAAAAAGGAATAAATAAACTAGAGACAAAAATAAAACAGAATTTGAAATACCAAAACAGAGAAATGATGTAAAAACAGAGTGCAAATGAAAATAAGGGTTTAAGCAAAGCTAGAAGGAAAGATCAAGAGGATTGGGAGGTTGATTGGTGGTAAACTCGCTGATCCCACTTGCCATATTTCTTTGAGCGATATCTTGACCGGGAGATTAGTTAGATTGCCCCGCTCTTGCTGTGAGGATCTCAATCTAGATCGGCTGATCCATTCCGACTCTCGTCATGATCTCGCCGAACCGGACGCAAAAAGCCTTGCCCAAATCATCTAATGACCGATCCACATGCTAGATCTTTCTTCGGTGGATCAAGCCATCTCTAGTAAGGATCGGGGCCTTAATTTATGTCGGTGCTAGCCTTCGCTCATGACCCAAATCAGGTCTCAACTGATCAGTAAGAGATCAGCATTAAGCATGGCCTTACAAGAAGAGATCGACATTTTGATCGGTTAGCTAGGCGAGGGAATCAACAAATTCACCTCCGATCTCCCCATCCTCGAGATCTAAAGGGATCTACTCGCTCCTCATTTTGAGAGGGCTGAGGAGTGGGGTAGATTCTGAAATTAAGCTAAATTGCAAGAAGAAAAAGATTAGGATAACAAGCAAAACTAATTCATTCAATTGATAACCATTAAAAGAGTACAAACCTTAAAACAAGCTTAAAGGAAAATAGCAATAAAGAAAGAGAGAGTTTTTTCAGCTAAATATGAGATAAAAATTTGATAAGAGGGTCATTAGAGGGGTATGTATAGGGTCATTCTCATAACCCTAATGGTCAAACCGACCTAAGTCGGTCAACCAGGCGATCTGCGAAGCTTCCCTCGGAGACCTTGCACGAGCTTTGGCATCGAGGAATACTTCATTTCTCTGTCCTCGTGGTTCTTGTATAAGTTATGGCCCCAAGTTTGACCTTTGACGTGAAGTGGGATGAGTATTTATTCCGCACCGGTCTTCCCTCGCGGTAGATAGGTTGAGGAAAGTCCCCGAGGTGGCCCTTGTTGGTATTCCTCGTGTGCAAACCACAAGGTGGCGATCCGAGTGTGCACGATCATTCTTGACATAGACGTTCCAGCAGCTGCTCCAGTTCTCCTTGGCTCCAATTTTGCTCCTTTTCTGCTTCTTTTACCTAGATGAACTCCAAAACTCCAAATGCAAATGCAAAGAATGCAAAACAAACCTAAATGGATCTAAATGCAAGGAAAGTCTAGCTAAAGACTCTAAAACCATCAAAAATCACACACACCATCTCCCCCAAACTTAGATCTTTCTTGGCCTCAAGCAAGTGCAATGACCTAAGATGGAAAAACTGCACACAGAGTGGGAACATCTTATCCAATAAGTAACTTGTGTAAGCTAGGGCCGTAATCCACATGTGAGCTCTATCATTTTTGAAACCCAAATGCAATCATTCTCAAGAATAGCATTCAGCCTATGGATTCTTAATACCTAAGCCGCTCTCTAAATGTCCAAGTCTAATTCCTTATTTTTTCTATGTGCGGTCCTCAAAAGGGACTAGAGATCAACGAGTACATAGTCCAACTTCCCTAAGCTTAGAATGATCATTTTTCAACTCAAATGGTTCCCTCTCATCCATACTTTTTCTACCCGTTTATTCATTCTTTTTCACATTCTTTTTCTCTTTTTATATGCCCTTTTGGCTTTTCCTAAGTTGGATTACACAAACATGAAAGGCTACGGGTTTACGCTTCCTTCCAAGTTGCTTCACCAACCTGCATATGGAGTAAGCGGCGAATACACACGGTCATGAAAGGTTACGGATTTACGCATCCTTCTAGCGGCTTCACCTTTACCACTTACTCGGTTTAGCGGGCAGCTTTTATTTTTTCTTTTTTTCACTTAACTTGAGATGGTTTTACAATATATACATAATGGATCATGCTAAACATAATGACAAAGCTAAATGGATGCAATTATATGATCACTTTATTTTTCTCGGATTTAATTTTCAAAAAATTTCAAATTTTTTGGTTTTTTTTCTATGCCTTAGATGCTATAAAATGCAACAACCAAATGCAACAAAGAAAAATCTAAACGGATTTTTACTCACTAGATGATATGCATGAGAGACAAACTAAAAATCACAAAACACAAGGTTAGTAATCCCTAGGACTCTCCCCCAAACTTAAATCACATAATCCCTTGTGTGTATGAAAGCTTAGAGGTGAACCCTAGGTTGACAATTAAGACAAACAATAGGATGCAATGGTATTTACAATGAAAATAGTGGAGTAGGTAACTAGGAGTCAGAATCCTTGCTGCTCGTTGTGAGTTCTGCGTACAAGGGGCACCATGTTTTCTCTATAATTGCTTGTATGTGACTAGAACGGCGCCTCGTCTGTTGAAGCGAGGAGTGTGCATGAGAGAGCAGTATCTGGCGGCGCATCAATGCTTTCCTTGCGCTGGTTTCCTCTCTGATGCTTTTGTGTTCGTGGTCGTTCTTGTTTTGAATGTCGGATAACCTCCACGCCTTTGTTTCTCCCACTGATATGCGCACGGTGTGTCAGATGGGTTCTTTTTGTGAGCGTGACCGGTCCATCTTCTACGATATCCGGTCTTAATATAACTTGCCATCCTTCCTCTTCGCTCGCTCCTCTTGTATTAACCGGAAGCAAAAAATCTAAGTCCCCACCAACTCCTCGAACTTCGTTCTCTCGGCTCTTTCTTGCCATTTTCTGGTTCCTTCCCTTTTCTACGATTGCCTTGGTTGGTGTTTCGTCCTCGGTTTTCTCTCTCGAGCGTGTATGTTGTTTTGAAGGAAAGAAGAGAGCATGAGGGGAGGAAGACGAGGGCGCAGCTGGGTTTTATGCTTCCATGGAAGGAGACCGGATTCACGAAAGGGTAGTTGTTTGGTCTTGGGGGACAGATCTGGTCCCAAGGTATGATTCAGCCCTTGACCTCTTCACGGCCATTGATTTTAAATTTGAAATCCTTGACCAGTCTTTGACTGTTCAATCGGTTTGAACGTCCTTTTTCCTAAGAATTATAAATTGACTGATGGGCACCAATTGATGAGCTGGAGCCTTGGTCAGCTGGTTGTACCCTTGTTGCTGACAGACCAGTACCCTCGGACATTTCTCTTGGTCCTAGGATCGAGGTGTCGCTTGTAAAACCCGAATCTTTTGCCTTTCAACCTTCGAAGCTGGTCTACTCCTAATGAATAATCCCTCAACCAAAAAGACAAATGCATGAAAAGAAAAAATTATTAAAATTTAAAATATGTACAAGGATATTCATGGGACTTTCTCCCAAGTTAGCTGGTTTATAGTCTCAAGCTCGACTATTTCTTCGTTCAGGGTAGATGCAGTTCATCGAGGACTGCCACAGTCCTCTCCGGTATTTCCTCAATTCCCAAGTAAGGTTTAACCCTATGCCCATTGATCGTGAATGGTTCCCCGCTTTTGTTAATCAAAGTGATTGCTCCTAGCGGTAGGACCTCCTTAACTTCAAATGGACCGGTCCACCTTGACATTAGCTTATCAGGGAACAACTTAAGTCTTGAGTTGAACAATAGCACACGATCTCCAGCTGAGATTACTTTTTCTGGTATTTTTTTGTTGTGGAGAGCCTTCGTTCTTTCCTTGTAGATCTTGGAGCTCTCATAGGCATCGATCCTTATCTCCTCCAACTCGTGCATGTTGATTAACCTCTTTTCTTGGACTGTCTTCAGCTCGAAGTTCAGTAACTGTGTAGCCCCTACAGCCTTATACTCAATCTCCATAGGAAGATGACATGATTTGTCATATAGCAGCTGAAACGGTGTCCTCCCAATTGGCGTCTTGTATCCGGTTCGATATACCCAAAGTGTATCATCAAGCTTAAATGCCCAATCTTTCTTGGAAGCACAAACTATCCTTGTAAGTATAGATTTAGTCTGCCTATTGGAGACTTCCACTTGTCCGTTGGTTTGAGGTTGATAGGGTGTGGCTACCTTGTGCTTTACCCCATACTTCCTAAGTAAACCTCGAATGCCTTGTTGATGAAATGTTATCCTCCATCACTAATCACAACTCGTGGAACTCCAAATCTAGGGAAGATGATAGTCTTGAACAACTTTACCACTTTCGCATCATTCTTTGGACTTGCCACCGCTTCTACCCATTTGGAGACATAGTCTACAGCTACTAAAATGTAAGTGTTTCCGTGTGATGGCGGGTCGAAGGGCCCCACGAAGTCTATTTCCCAACAATCAAACACTTTAATGTGCAAGATCGGTCATTGAGGCATCTCATTGTGTTTTCCTATGTTCCCCATTTGTTGACAATGGTCACACTTTGATATGAAGGCTTGAGCGTCCTTAAACATGGTAGGCCACCAAAAACCGGCTTGCAAAATCTTCTGAACTGTTTTGAAAGATGCGAAATGTCCTTCATATGTAGACCCATGGCAGTGTTCCAACAGTCCTTGTACCTCTTATTCAGCCACACATCGTCTAAACACACCATCTGATCATCTCTTATATAAATACGGCTCATCCCAAAAATAGTGATTTACGTGTCTAAAGAACTTCTTCTTTTGATATCCTTCCAAACTCGTAGGTATCTCTTATACCACAAGATAATTCACCACGTCAGCATACCAAGGGAGCACTGATCCAGCAAACTGCTTTCTCTATGGAGGCTCATCATTTCGGTCAATCTATCACTCCTCGGAGTTGACTACCGCAAGTTAGACCTGTGAGGCTTGACCCTTGCGTTCCCGTCTGGTGGTATTGACTGCCATCAGCTGTTTTTCAGGCATGGAATCATTTATTGGGACTGAGTCTTCTATCATCATCCTTGATAAGTGGTCAGCTACACCGTTCTCTATATCAAACTCTTGGAGAAGAAGTATCCATCTAAGAAGTCTTGGCTTTGCATCTTTCTTCTTCATGAGGTACTTCAAGGCTGCATGGTCGGTATGGACAATGATCTTAGAACCAACTAGGTAGGACCTGAATTTCTCAAATGCAAAGATAACAGCCAGCAGTTCCTTTTTGAGCGTAATAAATGACATTCAACTTCTTGTCTTTCTTTTGTCCAAGGACCGCTCCCACCGCATAGTCACTAGCGCCACACATGATTTCAAATGGTAGAGTCCAATCGGGTGCTTGGACAATGGGCGCTGAGACGAGTGCTGACTTGATAGTTTTAAAGGCTTCCATGCACTCATCATCAAATGAAAACTCTGCTTCTTTGCATAATAGGCAAGTGAGCGGCCGAGCTATCTTTGAAAAGTCCTTGATGAACCTTCTATAAAACCCAGCATGACCCAAGAAGCTTCTAATATCCTTTACCATCTTTGGGGCTTGTAACTGAACCATTACAACTATCTTGGCCTGATCAACCTCAATCCCTTTCTTAGAAATCTTGTACCCCAAAACAATCCCTTCCTTGACCATGAAGTGGCATTTCTCCCAATTAAGCACCAAGTTGGTCTCCACGCACCTTCTTAATACCCTGCATAGATTTGACAAACAAGAGGAGAAGGAGGAGCCATAGACGGAGAAGTCATCCATAAAGACTTCCACCATCTTCTCGATTAAATCCGAAAATATAGATTTCATGCATCTTTGGAAAGTTGTGGGAGCATTGCAAAGACCAAATGGCATTCGTTTATAAGGACAAGTAAAGGTTGTTTTCTCTTGATCATCTGGGTGTATAGGGATCTGGAAGAATCCACTATATCCGTCTAGAAAGCAATAATACTTGTGGTTCGCTAGACGTTCCACCATTTAATCAACGAAAGGCAATGGGAAAAGGTATTACCTAGTTGATGAGTTGAGTCTCCAATAATCTATACACATCCTATGCCCCGTAATGGTTCGAGTTGGTATCATTTCGTTTTTGTTATTCTTAACTATAGTGATACCTCCCTTTTTGGGGACACAATGAACTGGGGAAACCCATTTGCTATTGGAGATGGGATAGATTACATCCACATCAACCAGCTTAAGGATTTCATTTTTTTACTTCTTTAAGGTTCGGGTTCAATCTTCTTTTGGGCTCTATGCTAGAATAAGACTCATCTTCTAGGTGATTTCTATGCACACAAAAGCTAGGTGAGATTCCTTTAATGTCCTCCAGAGAATAACCTATAGCTCTCCTAAAACATTTAAGTTCGGATAGCAACATTTCAAGCTCTTCATCATTCAAGACATCATTAACAATTACAGGATATGTAGAATTAGGACCTAAGAAATCGTACCTTAGCCCAGTAGGAAGCGTTTTCAATACAACTTTTGGTGCCTTGAGCTCCGACCAATTGTCTTGGTCTGCCTAAAAGGTTCCCTCGGTGTTATCCGCTGCGAGGTGCATGACCAAGTGCTCAGCAGATATGTCGGTTCTTGTTTGCAAGGAGCTTGAGATTCGTTTTCCCGCTTGTTTATCCGTACTATCTGACTCCAGCAGTTTCCAAATCACAACTGAACTTCTTGGTGATTGATAAGCATCCAAAAGCGCCCTATAGAGCTCTGCTTCGATCCGCAAATACTCATCTCGTATCGGTGTGGTTAGTGCAATTTGCAATTGATCCTTTGTGAGCAATTCCTCAAGCGGCTCATCTTTTAGATCATCCATCTCTTGGATCCAAATTGCTTGGTTCTCAATGGTAGGTTTCCTCAATATGTTTTCGATGTGGAACTTCATTTTGATGTTTTGCCCAAATTCAGCTCTATAGTTATATTCCTCACATCAATCAAGGCTTTGGTTGTGGCTAGGAAAGGTCTACCAAAGAGCAAAGGGTCTTTTGGTTCTTGATCCTTTTCGAGCACGACAAAGTTCGTCGGGATTTGCTGGTAAATCTTCAAGCATTCCATGTGGTATCCTCCCGCACCGACCGGCGAGTATCAATGAGATCTTGCATGCTTTGAATGTTCTGAATCCTAATCTCTTTGCAACTAAGAGGGGCATAAGACTTATGGAGGCTCCTAAATCACACAAGCAATCTTTGAAGGATAGCATTCCAAGAGAGCAAGGGATGGTAAAGGTACCAGGGTCGGCTAACTTTCTGGGTGCTTCCTTTGTTAAGATGATTGCACTAATCTCATGAGTTAGTATCACTTCTCCTTCGATCTCCTTGGTATACTCTTTCACCCCATCTTTTAGGAACTTATAGTAAAACAGCATCAACATAAAAGCATCAACCAATGGGATTGGAAACTCGATGTCTTAAATTTGTTTGAAGAGTTAAGTCTTATATTTCTCAGCAATACGCTTTTTATACCTCTTAGGAAAAGGTAGATTAGGACAAATGGGTGGAGATGGCTTACTTTTATGTGAATCTTCTACCAAGGGTTCAACTCGCTGTGTTCCCTCGGGTATGGTGAAGGCGAGGTGAGTTGAGGGAATGTTGTCTGGGAATGTTTTTGTTGGAACATTCTGTCCTTGTTCATCAGTGTTGCGAGGCAAACCATCGAGGATTGTAGCTGATTTAAGTTGATCGGTAATCTGTGTTCGTGAACCATACCCCCTTCTTCAAACATATTGTCCTTAGTATTAGCAGTTGTAGCAGTAGTACGACCCATCCTTTGTTCCGAGTGTAACTCATTGAAACTGTAGGATGCCTTGTTGGTTGCACGAGGTAGACAGGCGAGGCTCGTATTTGGAATAGGAGAGGGCAGAGGTGTGGCTTGGTTTTGTTTAACTTGCTCAAGTCTTGAGTTTAGTTCCCCTATCGTACCATCAAGATTGGTATATCGGTTGTTCATTTCAGAAAACTTTACTGTAAGCTCGTCGGCCACAATATTTTGCCCTTGCAATATTGCTTGTAACATATCCAATACAGCTGGTTGTGAGACGGTTGGAGTAGCGGTGCATTCAAGCAAACTGACTTCTTCAAGTTGGGCCTCTTCCTCGGTCAGGACAGGTTTCGGTTTACTTCGTAGCAAACACTCCATTTTGGCATTCATGATATGGATTTCGGATATGCTCGGTGCGGCTGAGTCGGTAGAATAGACTCCACTGGTTGCATCACCTTCATTATACTGTTCTTGAGCTTGAGCAAGGTTTGCAATGAGCTCCCATCCGGTGGTGATATCTTTGTGCATAAAATTACCGTTGCTCACCGTGTCCAGTAGCGTTTGATGCCTCGACCTAATTCCTCGGTAGAAGGTGTTGAGTAAGGACTCAGTTGTGTAGCTGTGGTGTGGAGATTAGGCGACATAATCTTTAAACCTTTCCCATGCTTAAGGGAAGCTTTTTGAGCATTTTTGAGTGAAATGAAAGGTTGTTGTACGTAGTTTCACGGTGTGGGAAGGTGAGTAGAACTTGTTCAAGAATGCCTTCTTGCACTCGGCCCAAGATGTGATCTGGCCAGAAGGTAGGTGTTTTTCCCAGTTTTGGGCCTTCTCTGCAAGGGAAAACAGAAACAGGTGTAATCTGAGTGCATCGTTGCTTAGTCCATCTTTTGAGTAGTTCCGCACAGCCTTTCAAACTCGTCGAGGTGCTCAAGTAGATATTCGCATTGTAATACATGGAATTTAATGCATTGAACCATAGCAATGAGGCTACCTTTAATCTCAAAAGTCTGGTTAGGTACGGGTGGTGGATTAATTCCGTACCAAGGATAATAGGCTGTTGGTTCATCTGCTGTGCCTATCATCTGTGGTGTGTTTTCTTCAGGAATGTCGGAGTGGTCCTAATCAGTATACTCGTCTGTCAATGAAGTGGCCATAGCGAGGAACAGAAACGAAGAGTGTGAAGTTTCCTGAACTCGGGGCTTGACAGCGAGTATAGACATTGAGTTTAGGTTGTTTATGTTCTGCCCTCACGTTGGCTATGGAGGAGTACATGTGAGGCCTGCAAGGACAAAAACAACGACTTGTCAATAAGATTGAAGCTTGGTCCCTATAGATCCAAGCTGTATGAAGCAAAGTCAAGTTATGAAAACATGAAACACGCAAGTTGATCCTAAGATTAGTAGACTATAAATTGAAACAAGCAAAATTCCGATTTGGCAGTGGCGCCAATTTGATGTCAGCATTTGCATCAACCCTCCATAAGGAGGCCAAGATCCAACTGTCTACCTAGATATGTTGGCTATACAAAAATTTCCAACACTCAAATAATACAACAAATACAAACAACTATTCATTGAAAGCATTTGAGGTTTGAATCCACAAGAAGTCTAGAATTGACAACAATAGGATTGCAAGACTTCGATTCAATCTATAGCAATCAATTCATTTTGCTTTCACTTAATATATTTCCAAAAATACCTATCTCATATGCAATGAGACAAGGGTCAAGAGATTGACCTAAGAGAATGAAAATATGATAACGATGCTGAAGAAAACTGTAAAGCTCTATTAAACGTACGAAACATCAATTTAGTTCACTTAGGAATTTTATCAAACACCTTGTGTGCAACAAAACTCATAGCTTCTAGATTCAAGATATTAAGTTAAATCTAGCCTTAAGAACATCTAAATTGATGAATCTAATATCCTAGCAACAAAACCCAATCATCAAAACCCTAGATCTATTAAATCTTCAACTCAACAAGCATAATGAAAAAGAAAGAGAAGAGATCAAGAAGAAACTCTATATAGATGAATTGATCTTGAAGATCCATATGAAGAGCAAAGTCTCTTGATTAATCTCCCTCCAAAGTATCAACTCTTCCTAAGAAGGTTGAATTCAACTCTCGCTAAGGAAGTTGGAAATATATGAAAAAGTTCTGTTTTTGTTTCTCAGAAGACAAGATATATAAAACCTAAAAAGTTTTTAGGTAAAAGCTAGGGCAACAAGCCCAAAAAAGTATATCCGGGTTGACTCATGAAACCGGGTCAAATCAATCAAAAGTAGCCAAGTGTGAGTGATTTAGCAGGTCCTCAGGTAAGGTGTCGACATGTTTTGGTCGAGGGACGTGATCCAGAAGCATAAAAGTCGGACATCTCCTCGGGTTGCATTGGTCGCGGTCAAATGACATATGTTGAGTAAATTCGTTGTAACTTTCTAACCGCTTGTCCAAATACCATCAAACTATCACCAAATCAAATCTAACTTTTGTGGGTATTTTGTGTTCATATTTCAGTCAATTCTATTCATAGAAAGGTCTTCATCGAAAAAATCTTTAAGAGCATCGGAAAGAGCCTCGGGTAGGTAAGATCGCGGCCGGTCCTTTTCTTCTTTTTGGGCCGCGGCCTTGAGTGGTTATGGCCGCGGCCAAGGCTTCATCACTTGGTCTTTCTTCACTTCCTTTTCCAATTGAACCTCCAATCCAAGCTTGCTTCATCCCAAAGCTTCAGGCCTCCATATTAAGCTCCAAATCACCTAAAATGACTCAAAACAAGAAAACATGCGACTCGATCTATCTAAAACTCGAAAATGCAAAATGTGTGAAAATATGAACTAAAGTGGATGAATAAGATTCCTAAATGATGTGAAAATGATCAAAATACGCATGAATAACTAGCTAAAAATGATGCATATTAACTCCCCGGACTTGCCTTTTGCTTGTCCTCAAGCAAACAAACGACATAACAAAAGAAAAGGTTTGAAAACTCGAAAATATGCAAAGGGGAACTTCTCACTTAAAGGCAAACAACTAATCAAGCAAAGGTTCAAATCCACATGTAAACTCCATCCTCTAAGAACACCACAATGTAGTCATATCATTTAGCATTTGATTCCGAAATATTCAACACTTTAAACCCATTTCTAGGCTCTTGAATTGATTCTTTACTTCTAATGGTGCGGGATTCTAAAGGAACTTGAGATCAAAGAACATATGATTCAACATTTTGAACTTAGCATGACTTAGATTCATTTACCTGCAATCATATTTTCTTATTTTCATTCATTTTAGGCACAAACTCATGGTCTTTGAATCCACAACCGATCATGGGTCTGATTCATTTCCTTTTTAAGGATCCACACCAATGAAAGGGTTGCTTCATGTTCCAATCTCTGCTTTTTTAATGAGACACAAGAATGTACAGGTTTACGCACAATCCCCGCTCACCTTAGGCATCATTGGATGAGTTGTATTTGAAAGAATAGTTACCATTAATTATTTACCATACTAAGCTCAAAGAAGGAAAGCATTCAATGCATCTCAAGGCCCTAAATTGGCAAAATAAGTTCAGTTTAAGGAACCAAATCAAGTTTACACAAGACAAACCGCAAGCATAGAGATTCCGGGTGAATGTTCTATCAAGTTTCTAAAGGGCAAAACTTAGGCTCAAAGAATTCACAATGGTTACTAACCGATAACCTAACGAGATTGCTCACCCTAAACAAGAAAATTCCCAAAACCGAATATGAAAACCATGATGCAAACCTAGATGATTCTAAAGACTCAATCCAAAAATGATATGCAAATGCAAACTATATGCATGTTTTTGAAGTTTTTTCATGCAAAAATAGAAAATGACTCAAGAAAAGGAAAACAACACAACTTAAAACATCATTAGTAATAGTACAAAACAAGTGATTAGTACCTTATTAGGGATCGCCATTCTTCCATTCTCATCCAACCAAACTCTCAATTCTGCCCAAGAAACTCATAAAACATACTCAACTCAACAAGATAAAGAAAAATCAAAACAAAATTAAAGGATACCATGGGATTACCTCCCAAGTACGTTTGTTTAAAGCCATTAGCTTGGCTTTTCTTTCAAACTCGTTTCTAAGTCACAAAGAATCTAGAATAAGACATAGCCTTCAAACAAGAAGTACTATCTAGAACCATGCCTTCACTTTTGTGAATGTACCTGAAAGAAAATGAAAAAAAAGGTAGTAACCAATTACATGAAACAAAATAAAAATCTATAGGCTCAAACCTAATCCAAATCCTATTGGCAAATCACATAGACTCCCTAGCAACGGCGCCAATTTGATATAAGCGTTTTTGCAGTTCTCTTATCAAATCATAGAGTATGAGGGTGAGTAGAAGAGGTTTTTCGAACCAATACTCGGAAATACTTGTTAACAATCTACTAATACCGAATCCTAGTTCACGTTAATCTAACATACTGTCACAATGATAGACTCTAAAAATACTAAACTAGCAAACTAGCACAAAGGACAAAAATAAGCTAGAGACAAAAATAAAACAGAATTTGAAATAGCAAAACAGAGAAATGAAGCAAAAACAGAGTGCAAAATGAAAATAAGGGTTTAAGCAAAGCCAGATGGAAGGACCAAGAGGATTGGGAGGTTGATCGGCGGTAAACTCGCCGATCCCACTTGCCATATTTCTTTGAGCGATCTCTAGACTGGGAGATTGGTTAGATCGCCCCGCTCTCGCGGTGAGGATCTCGATCCCAATTGGCTGATTCATTCCGACTCTTGCAGTGATCTCGCCAAACCGGACGCATAAAGCCTTGCCAAAATTGTCTAATGGCCGATCCACACGCTATATCACTCTTTGGCGGATCAAGCCATCTCTAGTAAGAATCGGGGCCTTCATTTCCGTTGGCGCTAGCCTTCGGTCATGAACCAAATCAGATCTCAACTGATCAGGAAGAGATCAGCATTAAGCTTGTCCTTACTAGAAGAGATCAGTGTTTTGATCGGTTAGCTAGGCAAGGGAATCAACGGATTCACCTCCGATCTCCCCATCCTCGAGATCCAAAGGGATCTACTCGCTCCTTATTTCAAGATGGTTGAGGAGTGGGGTAGATTCCGATGACATGATTAAGGTAATGAAGCTAAATTGCAAGAAGAAAAAGATGAAGATAACAAGCAAAACTAACTCATTCAATTGATAACCATTAAAAGGAAAACAAACTTAAAGGAAAATAGAAATAAAGAAAGAGAGAGTTTTTTTGGCCAAACATGAGATAAAAATTTGATAAGAGAGTCATTAGAGGGGTACTTATAGGGTCATTCTCATAACCCTGATGGTCAAACCGACCTAAGTCGGTCAACCAGTTGGTTTGTGAAGCTTCCCTCAGAGACCTTGCGCAAGCTTGGGCACCGAGGAACGCTTCATTTCTTTGTCCTCGTGGTTCTTGTCTGAGTTGTGGTTCCGAGTTTGACCTTTGACGTGAAGAGGGCTGAGTATTTATTCCGCACCGGTCTTCCCTCGCGGTAGATAGATTGAGGCAAGTCCCCTAGGTGGCCCTTGTTGGTATTCCTCGTGTGCGAACCGTGAGGTGGAAATCCGAGGTTGCATGATCATTCTAGACTTAGACATTCCAGCAGCTGCTCTAGTTCTCCTTGGCTCCAGTTTTGCTCCTTTTCTGCTCCTTTTACCTAGATGAACTCTAAAACTCCAAATGCAAATGCAAAGAATGCAAAACAAACCTAAACGGATCTAAATGCAAGGAAAGTCTAGCTTGATGAATGTAAAGTGACCTAAAATGAGACTCTAAAACCATCAAAAATCATACACATCACAGTCCCATACCATTGTAGTACTAACGAATCATCCACTACGGATGATACTGCATAGTCCAAATAAGTTAGGGCGATTGACGTCGAATTGAGCGAGTATGACATCGAGTTCAAAGGACACACAAGTGCAAAATAGCAAGTACTAGCCAATTTCTTAATCAAGCTATATCCAGATTCAGAACCTTTAGAGTTGGCCAAAAATCAAACATGGAGGATATACATGGATGGATCTTCATCACAACATGGTGCAAAAGTAGGCATCCGACTAGAGAACCCTATGGGAGAAGTCCTTGAACAGTCATTGCGACTTGCATTCGCGACTTCAAACAATGAGGCTGAGTACGAGGCATTAATTGCAGGAATTAAACTGGCTAAGGAAGTCAGAGCTACTGATATCGATTGCTATTGCGACTCCCAATTTATCGTTAACCAGGTTAACAGAAGTTACGACACAAAGAATGATCGAATGGAAGCCTATCTTCACGTGGTTAAGGAGTTGACCAAGGATTTGAAATTTAGGATCAACAAAATCTCAAGGTCTGACAACACATCTGTCGACGCCCTAATAGCTCTTGCGTCAATTATAGATCCCATCCAAAGACGAATCATCCCAGTGGAAAGTATAGATCGACCAAGTATAAGCCTACCAAAAGGAGATCTAGAACTCATCTCGGCTATAGACAAAGTCCAAGAAGGATCAGATTCTGAGATGGCAGACACTAAACAGAACGACAAACCAAAAGTGGATTGGAGAGACAAGATCCTCGCATACATTCTAGACGGTGAAACGCCACAAGGCAGATGGGCAACCCGCCGATTAAAAGCAAAGTGTGCTTTTTACGTCCAAGTCAGCGAAAAACTTTACCAAAGAAATACGAACAGAGTACTACTCACTTGTGTTCACGGTGAAGACGTCGACGAGATCATTAAAAATACACACGATAGAGCGGGAAGAAACTACAACAATGGAAGAACACTCGTTCAGAAGATCAGAACACACGGCTACTATTAGCTGACTGTGAGAAAAGACTATGCCGAGTACACTGCTAAATGTGACAAGTACCAGAGACACGGACATATCATTCATGCTTCAACCAAAGAGCTGACATCAGCAATCATGCCTTATCTATTTATGCGATGACCGATGGATATAGTCGGCCCATTACCATCATCACGGCAAAAGAGGTTCATGCTTGTTATGACCGAGTATTTCTCAAAGTGGGTTAAAGCAAAAGATTATTCTCAGATCAAGGATAGAGACGTGATCAAGTTCGTGTGGAAGAATATCATATGCCGACATGGTCTACTATACGAGATCGTGACTGATAACAGATCCCAATTCATCTCGGCAAAATTCACCAATTTTTTTGCTAGATGGAAAATCTGTGTAAGCAAATCAACACCGCAAAACCCACAAGGAAATGGCCAAGATGAGGCCACAAATATACAGAACCTCGATGGTCTAAAGAAGCGACTTTTAGAAAAGAATGGAAGTTGGGCTTCCGAGTTGGAAGGCGTACTATGGTCACATCGGACCACACCTCGGTGATCAATCGGACGAACTCCATTCTCTCTTTCTCATGGAATAGAAGCCATGGCTCCAGCCTAGATAGATGTGCCAACTCTACGCCGAGAATGTCTTTTGGAGAATGAAGACGCTAACAACAGTGCTATAGAAAATAGCATTAACGACTGCAAAGTACTACAATAAGAAAGTACACAGATGGTATTTTGCAGTTGAAGACCTTGTACTTAGAAAAGTGTTCGAGAACACGGCATAACTCAATACCGGGAAACTCGGTGCAAATTAGGAAGAGTCATACATCATCTTTGAAGTTGTAAAGCCATGAGTCTAAAAGATCGCTAACATGGAAGGAGAACCAATTCCTTGAAGTTGGAACTCCATCAACTTAAAGCGATACTACTACTAAAGGCTCGCCAACTCGGTGAATTAGATGCATCACTTAACGCATCTCTGTCTACTTAATTAATTATGTAATGAGAACTACGTCTTGGCTTTATCCCTTCGAGGTACGTAGGTAGCCTTTGGGTCCAGCTAGAACTCTATAAAAGAATTATTTGCCCCTAGTCGGCATCCAAAAAAAAAAAAGAGTTACACCCTATATCCACCAAAGTTGCAAGTTGAAATTAATTCTCGCAAATACAAACGCAATTCATCCTATAGCCGAATCTTAAAATTTTGCCGAGCCCAACCTCGAAAAACTTGTCCAAATCCCAGAAAGTTTATCGAGTCTAACCTCGAGAATCTCCGACTAAGGCTTAGTCCTTATCTCAAATGCTGAGTTCTAAACTCGCCGAGTACAATCTCGCAAAACTTAATATTACCGAGTCTAATCTCAAAAATCTATTACTAAGGTCTAGTCCTTATCTTTAAAACCAAGTTCTAAACTCACTGAGCTCAACCTCGGAAAACTAATACAATACTTAACTATTACGAGACTAACCTCTAATAGCATTGGCCAGAATCTAATTCTCACGAAAAAAGACAAGGCATAAGCTTTGTACATATCTTATGAGATTAAGTTCACACCAAACGATGGAACATAGTTCTGTACAGACTGATGAGATCAGTTCTCATCAAAAAGACAAGACAAGGCATAGCTTTGTGCAGATGTACCAAGATTAAATTCTCAAAAAACGACGGAACATAGCTCTGTACAGATTAACGATATCAATTCTTATCAAAAGACAAAGCATACCTTTGTACAGATTTGCCAAGATTCAATTCTCACAAAACGTCGGCATATAGTTCCAAACAGGTTAATGAGATCAATTCTTGCCACAAGAGAAAGCATAGCTTTGTACAGATTTTCCGAGATTAAAATCTCATTTAACGATAAAGCATAGCTTTGTACAGAATTACAAGATGAATAGTCTTGAACATAGAAAGAACATGACTTCTGTACAAATAATCGGAAGTTCATTAGATAAAGTATTACGAATATGGTTTCCAAGTTCAAACCTCTTTAAACTCAAACAGAGTCCTAAAATCTCAGCTTTGGAAGCCGCATAACAAAAGTTCTCTTCCTAAGCTAAACAAGATCAAACTCTCTAAACGCAGGAAGAAACTTGACTAAACGTGCAAAACAAGAAAAGGATCTCGAAAACCAGAATTTGTAAAATAACGAGTCAAACAATTAAACAAATTTTTCATTATATTCATGATCAAACGTCAAACTTCATTACATTTACACAAGAAAAATATTTACAAAAGAAAGCACTGAGTAAAAAATTATGTGTAACTTTCAAAAGAAGTCAAGCGGCGATTACAAAGTGAAGACTACAACAAAGCCCGAAGAAATTATGGTGCTTCTGGAATTCCACTTTCACCAACATTGGGAGCTTCTCTTACTTCGAAAACAGGGACGACTAAGTCTTCCGGAAGCAGCAGCGTCAAACTCTTCCTATCGACGAGTTCCTTGAATTCATTCATCTTGGCAATCATCAAGTTAGTGACCGCAGGAGGGATGTCGACTCCCCGAGTTGAAGGCAATTGGAAAACATTTGTCAACCCAATAAACTAGGCGTACGACAAATGGGCCTCAAG
Source organism: Lepidium aucheri (assembly GCA_900406435.1). Taxonomy (NCBI): domain Eukaryota; kingdom Viridiplantae; phylum Streptophyta; class Magnoliopsida; order Brassicales; family Brassicaceae; genus Lepidium; species Lepidium aucheri. The sequence continues at coordinate 9,507 of OVBA01000436.1, read as the reverse complement.
GTTCTAGTCTAGATCATTGAACCCATCAACAATTCGGCCAAAACTGTCAGACAGTTGTTCGCGAAGAACTTTGAAGATCTTCAAGTTTTCAACAGTTAAAGCCCGACGGAGTCAAGAATAAAAGTTCCCCCTCATAGTGTCCAAATCGGCACACAGCTTCAGAACCTCGTCGTCGGCTTTCTCAGCAGACTTGAATGCGGCACCCCGATCAGAGTCGGCACATTCAAGCGACTCTGACAGAGCCTCATTACGTACAACCAACTTGATAACGTTCTCACGCTCAAGCTTCAACTCGGCCTTAACATGAACGAGTTCCTTCTTAGCCTTAGAAACCTTAGACCAAAGTTCAACCGCTTCGAGATAACTTCCAGGAACTCGGCTAGATGTGTTCCTCTAAGAACCGCTTTCCGGGTTGGCAATAGAGCTCTCCCGTTCCAACATAATGTTGTTCAGGCAAGCAATAAACTGCAAAGACATTTAGAAAACAACACGTTAGAAGTCAGGAGCAAGACAACAACACGAAGCAACAATTAAAAGTTAAAACGAACCCGGAACAACAAGTAAAAAGTATTTTTTTACTCCTCATGATTCTTCATCTGATCAGGGGAGGAGAGACGCTCCATCGAAGTCCTAATCTGGCTGATTAAGCCAGCACACTCAGACAGGAAGTCCAGAATTTGACGGGGACTAGTATGATTATGGGTAAATCGGAAGTCGGGGATATCCCTACCCCTTCCATGAGAACTACCCACAGAACCACTCCTACCGCCTTCTCTTGGAGAGCCGATCCTTAATAGTGGATCAGCCCTCACCTTTTTTGCAGGCTGTGTATCTCCACGACCAGACTCAGAAGGGACTTCAACAATGTCTCGAGATGAAGCAACTAAGGGCTCAGAAACCCTAGAAAGTCCTTTAGAAGACCAAGCATTAAACCCCTCAAGTGCGGAGATTACACCAGCCTCAATATTAGGAAGCTTAAAATCGTCGAGACCCATCTTTTGAAGAAGAATCAAGAAAAAGGAGTTAGAAAATTTTGAGAAAAGCTTGAAGACGGAAGAACATGGAAATCGTTAGGAAAGATTGCATAGATGAAAAGTGAATGGTAAAAGAAGAAGAAGCACAATATTTATAGGGAATTACTGAAGTACGAAGTGACGCGAAACAGTAAGTATAACTGAGCAGTGAGTAATTGAAGCAATGTCACGCTGTAATAATGATGATTCACGTAAAACCGAGGCGACTGTTCAACTAGCCCACTTGAAAACTTACACGTGGACCAAAGATTCTGGAAGATGAAAAACCTTCCGACTCATAAATTCGACACCAGAATTTTCCAAGTCTAGGGGGGACAATTGTTGGAGGTGGGTCCATGATCCTACTTTTATCCACCGAAAACAACAGATCGAATACAAAAGAACCACCCGGTTGCAAGCACTAAGTCTTCAACTCGGATACTATATTTGAGACGACAAAAGTCTCGTCTCGGAAGGTTTTACGAACCTGAACAGAAGTCGGATGACACGTAGCAAAATAAATAAATGGAAATTTTCCTGTTCCGCCATGGAAAATTTCCGCAAATCTACACGAATCTTAACAGATTCAATCTTATCAACAGATATGTAAATTTTCCTTTATTTTTTACACATGTAATCGCCTCTATAAACTAAATAGAGGCACAATCCTATGAAAAGAAGATCCGCTTTTTGGCACACTTAAGTCTAATAAGAACACCAAGTCGGCAATCATCTCTTCTAGTTCTTAGCTATCTAGCTCTTGCTCCAAATTCAATTCACAAGTGTCCTTGTCCATTCTCTCCAACTCTTTTAATCAGGAACCTTAGTTTTAGTACTCATTGTGCTAAACCGATTTCAACATTTTGTGATAAAGATAAATATCTCCAAAAATCTAGTTTAAAGTGTATTTATCTTTTTTAACATATAAAGACAGAAAAAACATCCGTTAGATTTGACATTTAGAACAATTCTGTTAATGACTAACTTTGAAACATTCTTTTTATATAACAAGATATCAAATAAATATTTTTGAATATTTTTAGTTTAAATTATAAATAAAAATAATTATTTATAATCTTTTTTATTTTAGGATTGTCGATAGAAATAAATATTTTGTGATAAATATAAAGATCTGAAAAATTCTATCTGAAAATATATTTATCTTTTTTTAACATATAAATACAAAAAAATAATGATTGTTGGATCTGACATGTGGAACAATCATGTTAATGAGTAACTTTGAAACATTCTTCTCTATATAATAAGATTGTTAATAGAGATAAATATTTTGTGATAAAGATAAATATTTTGAAAAAATCTATTTAAAGTATATTTCTTTTCTTTAATATATAAATAGAGAAAAAAATTGATCGTTGGATCTGACACGTGAAACAATCCTGTTAATGAGTAAGTTTGAAACATTCTATCTTATTATATAAAGAAGAGTTTCTCAAATTTAGTAATTAACAGGATTCTTCCACGTGTCAGATCCAATGATCCAAAATCTCATTGATTTATTTATTTTTCTAAAACTAGATAAAAAATTCTTAAATAGATTTCTTTAATATTAAGCTTGTCCAAATCTAAAAAGAATTCCTAACCTAAAAAAAATTTTAATCTAAAAGGAAATCGAAAATATCAATTGTTAAAAAATAAATTTTAACAAAGAATAATTTTTATTATTAAACTTATTATATAAAGAGAAATATTATATTAAAAACTTATTTATAAAAACGATATATATATATATATATATTATTTTTGAATCATATTTATCTATAAAGAAATCCTAATATAATAATTCTTAAAATATTAATTCTAACAAAAAATAATGTTTATTGGTAATTGTTTTTTATCAACATTTTCATTAGTACTCTTATTATATAAAGAAAAATATTATATTAAAATTATTTATAAAAACGAAAATTATATATATATATGATATTATGAATCTTATCTTATTATATAAAAAATGGTTTCTCAAAGTTAGTAATTAACATGATTCTTCCACGTATCAGATTCAATGATCCGAAATTCTCCTCGATTGATTTTTTTTTTTAGAAGATAAAAAAAATCTTTAAATATATTTCTTCAATATTTAGCTTATCCAAATCTAAAAAGAATATCTAACTTAAAAAGAAATCTTAATCTAAAATGAAATCGGGAATATTAATTGTTAAAAAATAGTTATAACAAAAAGTAATTTTCATAACTAATCTTATTATATAAAGAAAAATATTATATTAAAAACTTATTTATAAAAAAACGAAATATATATCTTATTATATAAAGTAAAATGTTTCAAAAGTACTCATTAACATGATTGTTCTACGTGTCAGATCCAACGATCAATTTTTTTCTGTATTTATATATCAAAATGTAAAAAGATAAATATACTTGAAGATAATTTTTTAAATATTTATCTTTATCACAAAATATGTATCTTTATTTAAAATCCTAATATAAAAATTAAAGATTCTAAATAATTATTTTTATTTATAATTTAAAATAAATTATTTTAAAGTTGGGTTTCAAAGGTTAGTAGTCAACCAGATTGTTCGAAGTGTCAAATCCGACAATCAAAAATTATTCTGTATTTATATCTTATTAAGTAAAAGATAAAATCAATTCCCAATCTTATTATATAAAGTTGGGTTTCAAAAGTTAGTAGTCAACGAGATTGTTCCAAATGTCAAATGTAATGATCAAAAATTATTTCATATTTATATTTTATTAAATAAAAGATTTAATCAAAACTTAATCCTATCATATAAAGTTGGGTTCAAAAGTTACTAATTAACGGGACTATTTCATATGTCAAATCCAAAGATCAAAATCTCTTATATAATGTTGAGTTTCAAAATTATTATCAATGAGATTATTTCACATGTTAAACCCAATGATCAAAAATTATATACTATTTATATTTTACGAAAAATAATAAAAATCAAATCATAATATCTATAAAGTTAAATTTCAATAGTTACTAATCAACAAGATTGTTAATGTGTTAAATCAAATGATCAAAAATTATTCTGTATTTATATTTAATGATAAAAAAGATAAAATCAAATCCTAAAATCTATAAAGTTGGGTTTCGAAAGTTACTAATCAACATAATTATTTCACGTGTCAAATTAGAGTTAAAATGTATTAATAAAGATTATAGGATAAAGAAAGTATTGTTTTAATTTTAACCTATATAATTCTCATAAAATAAAGTACAAATTTTATTTAGTGTATGTTATTGTCTGTAGAATAATTTAAAATAAATTTTAAAACTAATTTTTTTTAATAATTTATTGGTCTAAACTAAGATATGTAATTTTAACTTATAATATTTTTTGGAAAAAACATGTAATTTTCTGAAATATGATTTTAAATATCATACATATTAAGTTTTTGGATAAAAAATAGGGAAAATTGCAAAAATACCCCTCAAAGGAGGACATTTTCATCACTACCCTCATTTTTTGGACATTTTCAAAAAATGCCTCTAATTATGGAAAATTACCAAAATACCCTTATGTTATTATTTTTACATATTTTTACAAACACTTTTCCGCTAAAAAAAATTTTCCCGCCAAAAAAAACTTTTTTCCCGCCGAAAAAAATTTCCCGCCAAAACTTTTTCCGCTTTATGAAAAAATTTTCCCGCCAAAAAAAATTTATAAGGGAGTTTATAAAATTTTTTTAGAAGAGAGCTTATAAAATCTATAAAGCTTTATAAGAGAGTTTATAAAATTTATAAGATTTTATAAGAGACCTTATAAAATTTGTAAGGCTTTATGATATAGCTTATATAATTTCTAAGGTTTTATAAGATAACTTATAAAATTTATAGGGTGTTTATAAAAAATTTATAAGGTGCTTATAAAATTTTATAAGGTATTTACAAAAATTTATAAGAGAGCTTATAAAAATTTGTAAGACTTTTTAAGAGACCACATAAAATTTATAAGACTTTAAAATAGAGCTTATATAATTTATAAGGCTTTATAAGAGAGCTTAAAAAATTTATAAGGTGTTTATAAAAAATTTATAACGTGTTTATCAAAAATTTATAAGGCTTTATAGGAGACCTTATAAAATTTATAAGGTGTTTACAAAAAATTTATAAGGTGTTTACAAAAATTTATAAGTTGTTTATAAAAATTTATACGGTGTTTATAAAAATTTAAAAGGTGTTTATAAAAATTTTGTAAAGATTTATAAGCGCACTTATAACAAAATTTTTGCAAGAAATTTTTTTTTTTGGCGGAAAAATTTTTTATTTCCCTAAACTTTTTTTTTCAAAATTCCATTAAAAAAAAGTTTTGGCGGGAAAATTTTTTTTTGGCAGGAAAAGTTTGTAACAATTCTATTGAGGGTATTTTAGTCATTTTTGTATTAATTAGGGCAATTTTTGAAAAGATAAATGTCAAGTGACATTTTTGAAAAAGGGTACACTAAAAAGGGTATTTCTCAAAATTTCTCTAAAAAATAACCCGTGCAATAATAAGATAAGTTTATTAAGTTAAAAATAGTAGATAATGTCTATGTTCATCAATATTTATGAAAAATACTCTATTTAACTTTTTATTTTTAAATGTGTTTACAGATTTATGCATTTCAAGTTTTTTTTAAAAACCACAAATAATATCTTTTGAAAACCAAAATCAAAATTAATGGATACAATTCTCTATTTGAATTTTAAATTGTGCGAAAAACTCCTTAAGGTTTTTTTTATGAAATAGTTTTTTTTGTATTTTAAATTATGTAAAAAACACTTTTGATTTTTCAATGATGTCCTGGACAATTATTAAATATCAATGCTTATGCATGTTAATTTTAGAGTATTAACAATTATGAGAAGCGAAAAGAAGGACTCCGTCATCGATAAAAAAAAAGAAAAAAAAACAGAATTTGAATAAATAAATAAAATTCAATTAATAATCAGTTATCTTGATATGGTCGAGTTGGTCTAAGGTGCCAGATTAAGGTTCTGGTCCAAGGGGCGTGGATTCAAATCTATTATATTAGGATTGGATACTTACAACGACCAAAGATACGACAATAAGCGAAGCAGACAACCAAGGATGCTATTAATCCTTACAAACGTGGAAGATGATAAGAGGTAATATACGATATAAAACCTAAACCAGTGTATCAAAACATGAATATCAATTAAATAGTTCTCGAACGACACTCCGACAACAGGATTTCTATCTAAAAGAGATGATTTGAGTCATATAAATAAGTTTCTCTAGAGAAAATGATTCTCAGATAAATATTGTCAAGGTCGATAGATTCTCTGGAGCTAGATATCAAAACTAAACTCCAAATAGGAAGACTAGAGAAATTAACATTTAATACTGGCAAGACAGAGACAGATATGTACGATAAAAGAAAGAAAATATTAAAAGATTAGAAGTTAATAATTTGTTTTGTTAAAATATATTTTGAGTTTACAAACATAAAAAAAATATTTTAACATTTTACATAGTTTAATGTATATAAAGTATTTAGTATACGTATAATGTATTTCATTTATATTTCATATTTCATGATATCCTAAAGAATATATTGAGATTGTCTTATAATTTTTTATATCCATTAAATTTTAAAATTAAGTTTAAAATAAATGACTTAACTAATTATAATATTTTCATAATTGTAATTTTTAAAAATTAAATACATTAATCAATCAATTCAAAATGAAAATAATTATTATGATAAAAAAAAGAAAACGGTCAACTTAATATTAAACTTACCCGTTTTTGCAAAATTAAATACGAATTTTTTCTCACTCCAAAAAAGTGTGAACTTTACGTTGACCACGCCAAACCAGTACTGTCGTTAGTTAAACTTAACTGACATTAAGCGTTGTTACTGATTTGACTAACATCGATACTAATTTGTCGTGGTCAACATAAAATTCGTATTTTTTTGGAGTGAGAAGAAGTTTGTATTTAATTTTGAAAAAATTGATAAGTTTAATATTAAATTGATCATTTTCTCTTTTTCTTTTTCTCCTTTTTATTTATATCAGGTGGTTCTTAACAATGGATGATCTCACTTTTCTCATTACGTAAGCATTGACTTGATGTTTTGTCTATTTGAATACTATTCCAATATAATTTTGTAACATAATATATAAATTATAAATATAAGTCTAAAATGTAAGAGATCTATTATTTAAAACATATACTTATCATTGTAATATTTTATAAAATCTTACCAACTATAGCATGAGTAGTAGGTCTATGTTATATTGTTTATTTAGTTATACTCGTATTACCTATTTGTATTTTGTCATGTTTGGCTTGACTTGTATAAACATATTAGGATTATAGCCGTCTTATATCACGAGATTTATAAGCTTGAAACCTAAACCAAAATCAATCCGAATTAAAAGAACCAAACTTGACAAAATACTCAAATGTATCATAAATCTATGTACTCAAAAAAACAACTAAACCTCGAACCATAGCCAAATTAAGAACAAATTTTAGCTTTTTAGAGTTTTTCTATTAATTTTTAAAAATATTTTTATATAAAAATATTCGAACTGGAGCTCGATCTATACCGAAGTGAACCATATTCAAAAAAATAAAAATACCTGAATAAGTTTTAAATCAATCAAACCAAAATACCGAATTAGAAGAACCGAACCCGACAACACACCATAAAAGGATCTTAAATCTATCTACCCGGAAAACCGAATCTAAACCCTAACTAAAATGAACTTATATCCGATGTATTTTCCTATTAAATCTTTATTACTTTTGAATTTTTATATAAAAGTTATAACAAAACCAACTTTATTCTTAATTTAAGGGTAGTTACGAACTATATGTTAATTTTATCTCAAAGTTTATAATACATTCAAAATGAAAGTATCTTTCGCTTTAATATATAAGACGTAATAATATAATAAAATAATCTGGTAAAAGGTTTCTTTTGGCAATAATTTGATAATTTTTTTAGTAGTTATTATTGTTTTTTATTGTCATGTAATAATTGGATCGATAACACTCGATCCATAGCCTTATTTCTCTAATTAGAGCATGGTGGAATCCAAACTCACCATCTGGTATCCAACTAAAACACCTGCAAGCCAACTATGTCACATGGTTCTTTGTGTAGTTATTATTATTTCAATTCGATTAAAAATTGTAATTTTAATAAGAAGAGATGGTCAATTTAATATTAAACTTACAAGTTTTTTCCTAATTAAATACAAACTTCTTTTCACTCCAAAAAAAATACAAACTTTGTGTTGACTACGCTAAATCAGTATCGTTGTTAGTCAAATCACTAATGATGCTTAACGTCAGTTAAGTTTGACTAACGGCAGTACTTGTTTGGTGTGGTCAACGTAAAGTTCGTATTTGTTTGGAGTGAGAAGAAGTTCGTATTTAATTTAGCAAAAACGAGTAAATTTGATATTATATTGATCATTTTCTCAAAAAAGAACCAATAAAAAAGAAGTATTAAGATCAATTATATGGCGCAATCTCAACCATAGGATTAAAATTACTAGGATCGATGATTCTGATTGGCTATAATTTTATCAACGAGAGCAATAATGTACACACGGTTTGGAATACTCTTACTGAGTTTTGTTCTAACTAAGAGTATCAAACCTTAGTTCTCAGACCGTGATAGAAGAAACAATGGTGAAACTTGGATTTTCAATGGTGAGATCATTTATGGGTAACTCATTCCTTTCTTGAGTTCTTTCTTTCAATTTTTGTTGTTTGAATTTTCTAGAGGATTGTTGATGCTGAAACTCAACACTAGTTAAGAAATTATGGAACTTTGAATCAAACACCTTTATTAGACGAAAATACGTTACAAATGGAGATCGAACAATTTTCTTGTTCTAGTTCCTAAGTTCTAGGGTTTTCTCTCTATATTTTTCTCTGTCATCTTTCCAAGGTTAAGGACTATTATTTATAGGCTTTTGGCCTTAGGTCTTTGGATCGAGATCCTCTCAAGATTCTCCAAGATCTTTTCCTTGATTTCCGGCGAGCATGGTGAAGGTTGGCGAATAATTCTGATGTGGACAAGGTCGGTTGCTCGCTTAGTCGGCTACGTTCCTCTGGGCTTCGTATGCTCGGCCCAAAAAACTTCATGAGGCTCGTCTAGTCATCTGTTCCGCCCATCTTCTCTAATTCATCATTATAAAGCCTGCTAAGGATTTTGGGCCTGGTACCAATAGGAGCCCCCCACCTTTTGAAGCGGTTTAGTCGGTTCAGAAGTGTGTTGTGTTGGGGATTTTTCCTATTCTTTTGATAAGTTCATATCTTCGAGAATCTAGGTTTTCCATACTTGATTTGCTTCCATCTCCTCTTCTATTTATACCGGTCCTTAGCTCTCTTTCGCTTCCCGTATCCTTAAGTGATTTTTGCGAGAATGTCTTCTATAGACTGCGCAGGCAAAGACGCTAAAACCAATAGTATTAATTCTTTTTGCTTCTGAAATTTTTTTTACTTTGTTATTTCACGTC
>OVBA01000435.1:0-67427 GCA_900406435.1 Lepidium aucheri | reverse complement strand
ACCTTTGCTCTGATACCAATTGAAGAATCAAAGGTTATAATTTGTATGAAGAATNAGTTCAACATAGGACAATGCACCAAAGATGATCCTCCACCTCTTTTCTTCTCGGATGAAACAATTGGTAAATCTTCCATGTTTCGAAAACTTGCTCTTTTCGAAACTCTCTAACTCGAAAACTTCTTTGATTCAACCTTTGCTCTGATACCAATTGAAGAATCAAAGGTTATAATTTGTATGAAGAATGATTTAAAAAATAACTCTCTTTATTAGCTTAGGAAAATAACTCAAAACCTAAACTCTCAATCACAATTCACAAGTCTTATCTCACATTGGTAAGTCCTTATTTATAGACAAGATTCTCGATTTCCTAAACTTAAGTTTAGATAACTCCTAAACTTAAGTTTAGATAACTCCTAAACTAATCTTTGATCTTATCTATTGGATAACTTACTTGCTAAACTATTGATTTTAAGCTTAATTCTACAGTACATACATTTTTTTTTAATGTTTTAGTTTTACCAACACTTCAAGCACGCACTAATGGTTGTTACATAAATTTGGCATAGTCTTTCATGTAATTCAAACAACAACCAGAAAGAAAATTAAAACAAAGACAAACACAGTATGACTAAACAAGTTTTCTCCAACAATGGAGTTTGGTTGTTACTTACTTTACTTCTTTGTAACTATGTCGTTGATCTCGATGCCTTACACCATATCTACAAGAGACTTACTCAAAGCACTTTCACCAAATCTCCTACCGTAAACCAGCCATACAGAACCGATTTCTATTTTCAACCTCCAAAAAATTGGATGAACGTCATGTTTAATATCAAATCTCAATATCCATAATTTCATTTTTATGTCTCTCTAACTTTGTTTTCCGTTTTGGTTCTTGCTTGGACAAAATGGATTGATTCGTGAGCAGATCCTAATGGTTAGTTTTTTCTTACATTTGGTCAACTCTTCATATCCAATAAGACAGATCACTTTCCCTAAAAACTTGTAATTATATTGTTCTTTAAAAATAACATTAACTACACCTATAAGCCAGCATACCAACCGTATTCTCGACCAAATAAAAAAGCATACCGACCGTATAATTTGATTTTTCTAATGAATATAATCCTTTATATTATCCATATAGCTAAATTAATAAAAATAAAAATATTTAACTTTAGACCTATGATATAGAAAGGAATACATCATGAGTGTAAATAGTAATTACGGAATTGTGCTGAATGTGGAATTGAACATAACTTTTTAAATTTTTTATGTGGAATCTTGCAGAATTACTTAAAATCAAATGGTAACAGCTGAATTAAGGTGAATGTGAAATCTAACAAACTTTTTTATAACTAGATCGACAAAATTTAATTTATAGCCAAAATCTGCCATAGAATTCTATTTAATCTAACTCTAATAATGGGTTAAACATTTGATGCTAGATTCATATTCAAAAAGAAAATTAGAACTCGAACTAAACCGAATCCAATTCAAAATAAGTAAAATATAACAATACATGTACAATATCATTCATATTTCATTGTATATTTTATATAAAAAAAATTATTTTTAAATATATAAAAACCTAATCGAATGAATCATTATTAATATTTAAAACATATATAAAAATTAAGAATCTAAACTAATGAATCATTTTTAATATTTTTTAAAGGTATATACAAAATTAGAAAAATTAGATAACAGTACATGTAATTCTACAATAACTACTCATATGCAAAAGGAAAAGATAATAAAGAAGAGAAAAGGTAAATAATTACATCACATTCCACGTAATTATTTCTATATAGATGAATAGTGACTGTGGAATTGAAACAAGATTATTTACCACAAGTAATGCTGATAACTCAAACAAGATTATTTAAACATATTAAATTAGCCTTAAACATATTTTCCAAATCCAAATATAAGCTATATATATTTAAAAAATACTTTTTGTATATGAAATTGTTTTTTATTCGATTAAATATTAGTTAATTGTGAAATTGGTTTAATGATCAACCACACATTTTAGTATTTAGCATGCAAAACTAGAAAAAAAATAACAAGAAAAAGTACAATAATTAGTCACATTCCACAAAGATTAATTCCACAAAATCAAATGATAAATGTGAAAAATAAAAAGTTGTGGAATAAAAAATTCCTCAATTCCACATCTTTCCACATGTTACCATTTAGACCCTATATCTTTTACCAATGGTATCCAAGCAGCGCCGTCATTCTGAATTCTAGCCAGTTCATGTGAGACCATTATATGTGTGGTTTTTAGTGTTTTTAGTCTTATTTCAGGTTGTTTTTCATCTAAGTAAATTTTTTTGCACTTAGAATTGTTTAGATGTATTTTGCACTTTTGCATTTGTATTTGCATATTGGAGTCTAATCAGATAAATGGAAAAAAATGGAGCTAAGGAGAAATTGATTGAAGTGCTTAATGATTGAGGAAGCAGCTAGAAAGAATATTCATAGACGCCTCACATACTCACTTCACGGCCTCTACCGCGAGAAAGATCAGAAGACTACCCTGCGGGATCTCAAGGACCTTAACTTTCCAGAAGAAGAATACACCTCGTAATCTCGCCTCGTCAATGTACTTTAAGGGATGAACTGAAAAATCAATGCAAGACTTGAAGACTCTACCTTGGAATCACCCTCGGACTTGTTGCGAGTCAAGTATCAGAAGCACACCTTGCATCTACTCCCACAAGTGCTTGCGAGGGTCATTTTACAGACCGCCTGGTTGACCAACTTAAGTCAATTTGACCATTAGGGTTAGGAGGACTACCCTATAAATACCCCTTTTAATGACATTTTACTCATCTTATCTTGATCAATCAGAGAATAGCTCTATTTGTGCCGTTTTTATAGATCTAGCATTAAAGTTCTTATCTTGTATATGATGGATTGAATGTTTGGATCATTTTATGCTTAATCGAGTAATCTAGTATGCTATTTTTTTTTCTATCTTTCTTTAGCTTTTTCTAATTTTGTAATGTTTGCGGTATCTATCTCATTCCTCGCTCCTCACAAAAAAGGATGGAGTAGATCCGCTTGGTTCTCGAGAATGGAGAGATCGGAGGTGAAATCGGCAGGACCAATACTTAGTTGATCGTTCGTTCAAGTCGATCTCTTCTAGTTAGGTTGATCTTAATGCTTGCCTCTTTCTGATCAGCTAAGACACGATCCGGTTCATGAACGCACGCTAGGTGCTTGCGGAAGTGAGTGCCCTTTATCCTCGCTAGAGATGACTCACTCGGCCAAAGAGAGATCTAAGTGTGGATCAATCATTAGACAAGCTTGGGCTAAGCTTAATGCATCCAGATCGGATTGATCACGACTAGGGTCGTATTGGATCATCCGATTTGGATTGAGATCTTCGCCACGAGAGTGGGCTGATTTTATATTTATCCTAGTCTAGAGATCCCTCGCTTAGGCTAATCAACGAGTATGGATCGCCGCGATCATCGCTGATCCTTGACTGAATCCCCAAGATCCTTCTTCTTTATTTGTTTGAATCTTTGTATTGTACTCGGTTTTTGATTGATTTCTCTGCTTTGATCATCATCACACTGTCTTTATTTTTTCATCTAGCCTATTTTTCTTATTTCTTGCTTTGTGATGAATTTATAGTTATATGACAGATTTCTATGATAGATTTCGCTTGAACTAGGTGAATACACATAGTCTAAACTGCTCGTAAACACATCTGAATATTGGTTTGACAATCCATTTACTTACCCACCATCTCAATAATTTGATAGAGAAGAAACCGTTAAAAATATCTTTATCAAATTGGCGCCGTTGCCAAATCAGATTCTGTTTACTTTAGTTTGGAAGCTATTCGTTTTAGGATCAAGTTTATTTGTTTACTGTGTTAAGTTGTTTGTCTATGCTCCACAAGCTTGGATCTCTTAGGACCAAGCTCAAAGCTTACTGACAAACTCGTTGTTTTTGTTGAATTTTCAGACCTCGCATGTGTCCCTCGCAACCAGAGCTCGAGGACAGTGCAAAAGCCTACAGACTCGGACTTAACTCATGCGAGTTAAGTGCAGTTTCAGATCAGTTTTCTGTGGTTGATGCAAACTTGTTCGAAAGGTAACCAGAACCTCCTACATTACCTCGACAACATACACTTGCTCTCTCGTGAACTCAGAGGGCAAAGAGTGATGATGCAAAATCAACAACCAGAGATGGATAACATGACTCCCGGTACTTCTACCGATGGAACACCACTGCCACCAGTTTTGGCAGGTCAACAACCAGCACAGGCTCAAACTCAGGCCCGTCACCCTTGCTATATAGGTGCGAGTGAAGCACCAAGTATCCATACTCAACGGAATGGCATCTTACCTTCCACCATTCCCAACAATAATTTTGAAATCAAGAGTGGAGTGATTTCAATGGTTCAGTGCAACAAGTTTCATGGACTTCCCTCGGTGGACCCCCTCGACCACTTGGACGAGTTTGAACGATTGTGCACTTTCACTCGTATTAACGGAGTGAGTGAAGATGCTCTCAAGCTTTGGTTGTTTCCATTCTCACTTGGCGATCGCACCAACCTTTGGGAAAAACACTTAACAATAGGCACGATCACAACATGGCCTGAGTGTAATCTCTTCCTCACAAAGTTCTTCTCTAACTCAAGAATGTCTAAGTTGTGGAACAACATTTCAAACTTTGTTCAAAATGGTATAAGGCATGGGATAGGTATAAGGCATACCAATCTCAATGCCCTCACCACGGATTTCCTTAGGAGACGATCTTGAGTAACTTCTATGGAGGCGTTCATTCATAGATCTGTATGCTTCTAGATACCGCAAGCCACAAAAGTTTCTTGCAACAAGAGATTGATGATAGAAGAGCACTTATAGAGAACCTTGAACTTGCAGATGGACAGTATAGTGAGCATTATGACCGAGCGTTTCGAGGAACTTTGGTTTTCGACACCTCCGCTAGAAAAGAGTTGAAACAACTTCATGAGAAATTAGACAAATTATTGATTGTACACACCAAGTAGGTCAATCTCGTGGAAGAGGAACATATTCAAGAAAGGGAGGAAGAGCAGGTTGAGGAAATTTTCTTTGTACAAAACCAAGGAAGTAACAAGCCACAGATGAACTCTAAACAAAACCCAAACTTGAGTTATTAGAGCACCAACGTGGCCAATCCGCATGACCAAGTGTATCCACCCAAGCTTACTCAACAACAGGTCTAGATTACTAAAGAGCAATGGCAGCAGAGTCTAAAACTTGTACCAGCCGCTCCACAACCTCAACCCTCTCAAGAGACAATTGGAAATGATGGACATGCTCCAACAAATTCTTCAAGGACAAACGGCTGAACAAGCCAAGATTACCAAGAAGTTTGTTGAGGTTCATACACGCATTGACACAATGTATAATGACCTCAACTGCAAGTTCGAGACCCTCAATGCAAGATTGAAGTATGTTGAGAGCAACCAAGCATCATCCTCGGCCAAGACTAGTGGCCTACTTCCAGGCAAGGCAGTCCAAAATCCTAAAGAGTATACTGCTCAATCTATCACTCTAAAAAGTGTGAAAGTACTTCCACCCACTGGTGAACAGAAGGAAAACGCTGAGGATAGCATCATTCTAGAAGGGGAGGCGGAGTAGACCATGAAATCTGCTCTTAATGATCACTTTGAAGGTAAGCCTCACACTTCTGTGCTGCGAGGGGAGGTTTCTGATGGGAAAAATCTGAAAAGCCCACTATCACAGAACACCACAAAGGTACTCCTCGCACTCCTATGCCACAAGGGGAAGATTCTGAATACTCTAAGCAGACTGTTAAGGAAGCAATTGCACTTGTGATTGTAATCAGAGCCAAAGCACCTTTTCCGACCATGCTTAAAAAGAATCAAGCATAGAAGTACAAAGCTCTCTTTGATAAGCAGATGAGCGGGCTTGAACTCAAGATACCTATCTTGGATGCATTTGCTCTAATTCTGCAATACAAATTTTTTTTTGAAAGATGTTGTGAAGGATAAGGAAGAGGAATGCATGGCTATAGGAATGCAAATGGGTAGATCAGTGTTGGTACCAGTTTTGCCTCATCAAAGGAAAAAGCTCATAGCGGAGAAATTGAAAGATCCAGGAAGCTTTATCATGTCGTGTGCTGTGGGCCACTTAACGTTTATCAACTGCCTGTATGACCATGGGATATCTATCAGTCTTATCCCTTTGTCGGTTGCTAAGAAGTTAGGGCATACAAAGTTCAAGGATTGCGAGATTTTGCTTCTCCTTGCGGACAGGACGACAAGGTACCCAAGGGGGTTGCTCGAGGACTTTACAGTGAGCGTTGGAAACATTCAAGTCTTGATAGACTTTGTGGTCTTTGAAATGGACGAAGAACCCGCTGATCCGCTACTGCTGGGTAGACTGTTTTTAGCATCAGTCGGAGCCATGATAGATGTAAGGAACCACACAATTGAGCTGAATGTCAGAGATAGTGTTAGAATGCTATTTGATCTCAAGAATACCGCAAGGAAACCAACTATAGCTGGGAACTGCTTTGATATTAGAGGGGGTATCAAAGGAGAACTAATCGAGGACGACAAGGAACTCTGGTCCCTCACCAATCCATACTAGAGATAGTATGAAGTGTCGAGCTTGAGACTCTAAACAAGATCACTTAGGAGGAAATCCCATGTCTATCCCTTTTCTTTAAGAACTCTTTTTACTTGGTTCATGTTAATTTTGCGTTTATTGTTGGTTTTTGGAGAACAATTTATCTTGCTATCATGTTGGGTATTTGGAATGGTTGTCTGCGTTTCAGGTACACATGGACCAGTCAGAAACCGAAGGCATCTATCTTGGCATCAATTAGGGAAGGTCAACCCTTACGAGCCAAGAATTAGCTTGCCTCGCATATGGCCCTTGCAAATGAAGAGGCGAGAAATGGATTATATGGGCTAAAATCAACATCTCTCGCGGTAAACCTATGAGGAGGGGAGGCAAGTAGTGTTCCAATTGCCTTAAATATCACTCATGAACCTACTCGCACTGCCTGAGTATCTTTATGGGTGATGTATTTGGTGAGTTCACTGAATGCAACACCAATATTGTTTTTAGCCAAATAAATTCATTGTGCTTGAAGTGATCCCATAGCCTAATTCATAGGATTATAGAACTTGAACTAAGATTGTTGAGCTATTTCATACTAAGCCACTCTTGGATTTGTGATTAACCTCTCCTGTCTTCAGATATTGATTTTTAAACAGGAGATTGATCAACACCAAAAGTTTTGAACAGTCACTGAGCAGTACAACAAATTGGGGGCAAGTAAGATTTTCTGAATGGATAGTCATGCCTCGAAGCCAACAACGAGGCCAATATGCAAGGCAGTCTGAGCAGTCAGATCTGGAAAGTTGGTTAGTTAGTTCAATTCCAGCTTATCAAGTGGGACCCATGATTTAACTAACCCAATTAAGGTTTGGGACCGGACCAAGATGAATCAGAAGATCCAACAGCTAAGATTGGTCAAAGAATTTTAAAATTGAATTCAATGGTTGAGATGTAGTCAGACCCGAGGCCAAGACACGAGGCAGCCTTGAAACTCGAATTTGTTGCCTACTTTCATACATGGATCAGAAAACCCTAATCCCAACCCCTATTGATATCAGAAAGTTTTGCCCTATATCTCTACTGCAAGTGCATAACAAATGGAGTAGCAATCTAGGGATCGTATCCACAAAGACCAAGTTATCATACTATCAATTCTAAAACTAAACTAGAGCTACGATGAATAGAGAATAGTTATCAAACTGAACTTAAACAAAATCAACGATAAGCAATCAATAAATTAAAACACCAAGCTTAGGAATTTCATCGGGAAATCAGGGAATTCGAACTAGGAAGCTATTCGGGGAACATTCATTCAACAATCTCGACTCATACATAAAATCATAACCAATCAACTATCATGGTATCAATTTTTTATCCAGCAACCTAGCAATCCTAACTGTCGTTGGTACTAGGAGACTAATACGCATTACTAAATGGATATGATAAGTCCACAATCAACCTTAACATAAGCTGTCACAGTTAAGAATTGATTGCTCACCTAAAGAGGATCTAAATTCTAACAAGCTTTAAGAATGTTAGGTAATCTGGGATCATAAGTTAGGTAGCTACTCTAACCTAAGCATTAGAATTATTAATAGGTGGAGAACACATCAAGCAATACCTATTTGTTCCTAATTTGATCCTTCTTTAAATTCCTTGAAAATACTAAACTTGATTCTGGAACTACTTAGACATGGTGGAGAAGAAAAAATTAAAAGACATAATAGAAAGCATAAAAGTAAATGGAATTGAAATAAAAGGGTTTAGAAATCCTCTCCAATTATATATGGATCAAAATTCCTTTCCCAGAATCTCCAATACAATCTCTGATCATGTAACAATAATGTCCTTTCTTAATATAATAAAAACGACCATTTTATAGGTCCTAAAAATTGCAGGTGTAAGATAGGAAAAATGAGGTTTCATTCCTTGCAACTTCGAGGATTGATCGATCAAGGTATTGATCGATCAATCAAGGTGGCATGTTTGATCTTCCAAAGGTCTTGGTCGATCAACAGATCGAGTGCAGCTATAAGGAGGGTAAATGATCGATCAATCATGAAGTATAGATCGATCAACGGATCGAGCACAACTCTTGCTGAGGAAGATGATTGATCAGTCAAGAGATAGAAGTCGATTAATGGATCGAGCGCAGATTCTCACTGAGGATGGTTGATCGATAGATCAAGAGGTTGATCGATAGATCAAGAGGTTAATCGCTCGATCGCCAATCTTCACTGAAAATCCAAAAATTGCTCTGATTCATCCTTAACCATGCTTTAGGGGTATAATCCAAATTTAACATGTTTTCCACCTGAAAAGGCTCTAAATGCAAACAAACATTCTGAAAACATGCGAATTAATAAGCTCAAAACCAATAAAAATAAGGTATATTAATTCCCCCAGACTTAGCTTCTTGCTTGTCCTCAAGCAACGAAAGAAAAGACCAACAGAATGATTTCACTCAAAAGAACTCATTCGTCATCAGAACATTTCATATCAATTCCATAGTAAACCATACAATACTTAACTATGAGAATCGATACCACCTTGTACTTCCCCCAAACTTTGACAACTACCTAAACTAAACTCCACAATCTAAGTAAGTGATCCGAATTCGCCATACCGACTTCCTAAGGTGTCTAAATGCGGTCTTATCAAGAGAACATCGATCAAAGGACACATGACTTCCTCTTTCAATCTCAAGACTACCTTCTATATGGTTTCTTTCCTCTCATTTCATTATTTTACAGTCATTTTTCCCTACTTTTCTAGGGTATCATTTTATTTTTTTATCGGCTGCTTTCTTAGGTAACTCAAAAGATGTAAGCAAGAGTAGCATTATTGGAGTTCCCCTCGGTAAGATAGAAGTATTCATATAATCGATACCATAATTGAATTTAATCTCTGGCTACCATCTTTACATAAACACAAGCAGCGCCATTGGAGAACTTTTTCCCTTAGCTTACCACAATGCACAACTTTGTCAAATAGTTACTTCAGATTAAGCAAAAATACCATAAAATGATTAAGAGAGGGAAACCATACTCACATAGGAAAATTTGTCATTGCACTAAAAAGAGGACTCGATCCTAAGTATACAAGCTCCATTGACAAGAAAATTAAGTCAAGTTAAGGGTGAAGCCGGCATGAGATCCTTCGAATACCAAGATGGATATGGGTGGTATTGAGATAGTGTCAAGCCCCTGGATTTTCCAATAGTCGATCGATTCCTTACAAATACATATTGATGGTACTTAGTTCATGATATGCAATAATCCTTGAAAATCATAGTTCCAACAAATCAGTTTTTAAACTCAAAAAGACAGCAAATAAAGAGAAAATGCATTAGTAACAACGAGCATCCTCCCCCAGACTTACTTCGCACAGTCCCAGTGTGAGAACAAGAGTGGGAAAGAAAAACTCTCACAAAAGTAACAAAAATCAGGAAGGTTATAGGTGGGGAGAGATACCTATAAACCTGGTATCCTTGATTAATCAATCTCGACTGTGAGCAACTGATCAATCGATCACGTTGGTGTGGTCGATCGCTGAATTGCGTGCAAGTCGTATGGTCCAGAGGATCGATCGATCTATATCCACTAGATCGATTAACAGCTCGCGCACACTCTTGTTTGTATCCTTGATCGATCGATCCTCTGGTGGATCGATTGATCACAACCTTTTTTCCTAAAACAAAGAAAACGAAAACAGAAAAAACAAAAACAAAAGAATGCAAAATGAAATTAAAAAATTACTAGTGGATTATCTCCCACCCAGCGCTTGTTTAGAGTCATTAGCTTGACTATGACGGTCCTTAGTTTAGTGGAACACTAGTCAAGAGAATAGAAGTCTCATTGGCTATGTCTACATTGGTAAAGTATGGCTTTAAACGTTGGCCATTCACCACAAATTCACCTCCCTTGCCATCAAACAACACTACAGCTCCATAAGGGCGTACTTCCTTGATGGTGAAAGGTCCTAACCACCGTGACCTGAGCTTTCCAGGGAAAAGTTTCAAACGAGAATTAAACAAATGAACGAAGTCATTAACAGCAAAACTACTACGAAAGATACGTTTATCATGTGCTGCTTTCGTTCTCTCCTTGTAGACTCTTGAGTTATCATAAGCCAAATGCATGATCTCCTCTAACTCATGCAGCTGTAAGGTTCTTCGTTCAGCAGCTGACTTGATGTCGTAGTTCAACTGCTTTATAGCCCAATTGGCCTTGTACTCGAGCTCAACTAGAAGGAGACAAGACTTCCCATAGACTACATGAAATAGGGTTGTACCCAAAGGAGTCTTGTAAGCTTTCCTATATGTCCATAGAGTCTCATCGAGCTTTGTAGACCAATCCTTCCTCGTTGAACCAACCGTCTTTTGAAGAATACTCTTTATCTCTTGGTTTGAAACTTTGACTTGCCCATTTGTCTGTGGGTGATAAAGTGTAGCCACCTTGTGATGAACTCCATACTTCTTTAGAAGACCATTGAAGGTCTTGTTGATGAAGTGGGAACCCATCACTAATAACAACCCGTGGGACGCCAAACCTAGGGAAAATAACATGCTTGAACATCTTCAACACAACCTTAGCATCGTTGGTTGGGCTGGCCAGCGCTTCTACCCATTTGGAGACATAATTAACAGCTACAAGAATGTATTGATTCCCAAAAGAACTCGGAAATGGTCCCATAAAATCAACCCCCCAGACATCAAAAACTTCAACTTCTAGAATAAATTTCTGAGGCATCTCATTCCGCTTACTGATATTCTCTTGTCTTTGGCAAGAATCGCACTTTGAGATGAAAGCATGAGCATCCGTAAACATTTTCAGCCACCAGAAACCAACTTGTAGAACCTTCAAGACCGTTTTGAATATTGCAAAGTGTCCTGCATAAAAGGAGACATGACAGTGAAACAAGATCCCTAAAACACTATCCTTGGTGACACATTGTCTAAAAATCCCATCGACACACTGCTTGTAAAGATAAGGTGCATCCCAATTGTAGTTTCGGATGTTGCGGAGGAACTTCTTCTTCCTGTAACCATGAAACACAGGAGGGTCAACATCCACAGCTAAGTAATTTGCGATCTTAGCAAACCATGGAGTGCTCGGAACCCGCAAAGAGTGTGTGGATGCACCAGCTGGTCTCGATGTGGTATAAATGGAATAGACATGTTCTTTGCGTAAACTATCATCCAAAGGTACCTATCATTCACCCGAAGCCATGACAAGTGATCAGCCACTCCGTTCTCAATACCTCGCTTGTCTCGAATCTCAAGATCAAATTCCCGAAAGAGGAGAACCCATCAAAGTAGTTTCGGTTTTGCATCCTTATTGGAGAGAAGATACTTTAATGGTATGTGGTCCGTGTGTACAATCACCTTAGAACCAACCAGATATGACCTGAAATTTTTGAATGCAAAAACAATAGCTAACAGCTCCTTCTCTGGAGTAGCATACTTCCTCTGAGCATCATCCAAGGTTCGGCTAGCATAATAGATCACATGCAGCTTCTTATCTTATCTCTGTCCCAAAACAGCACTAACTGCATAATCACTTGTGTCACACATAATCTCAAACGGAAAGTCCCAATCTGGTGGTTGCACAATCGGTGCATTCACCAAAGGTCCTTTTAAGGTGAGAAAGGCCTCTTCACACTCCTTAGTGAAATCGAACTTGACATCCTTGTACAACAACTGTGTCAAAGTTCTGCCCAGCTTTGAGAAATCCTTGATGAACCTTCTATAAAAACCTGCGTGACCAAGAAAACTCCTTACTTTTTTCACAGTGGTTGGCGATTTTAGACAAGTCATGATTTTGATCTTGGCTTTGTCAACCTCTATACCATTCCCAGATATCTTGTGTCCTAGGACTATCCTATCTCTAACCATGATGTGGCACTTCTTCCAGTTCAACACAAGGTGTTTCTCATCACATCATTGAAGTACCATGCAAAGATTAGAAAGACAAACAACAAAAGAAGAACCATATATCGAAAATTCATCCATAAAGACTTCCATGATGTCCTCTATCATGTCAGTAAAAATGGACACCATATATCTCTGAAAAGTCGCTGGGGCATTACACTATCCAAACGACATTCTGCGATAAGCAAAAGGGCCGTAAGGACATGTAAATATGGTCTTCTCCTGATCGTCTGGATGAATAGGAATCTGAAAGAAACCTGAATAACCATCTAGAAAGCAGTAGTATGAATGATTAGCCAATCTCTCAAGCATTTGATTTATGAAGGGCATTGGAAAGTGGTTCTTTCTAGTATAAGAATTTAAATTCCTAAAATCGATACACATCCTATGTCCTGTAATAGTCCTAATAGGTATCAACTCATTATTTTTATTCTTAACTACAGTTACACCTCCCTTCGTAGGTAAAACATGAACATGGCTGACCCAATTACTATCAGATATAGGGAATATTATTCATGCTTCTAGCAGTTTGATGATCTCTTTCTTAACAACATCCTTAAGGTTAGGATTCAAACGCCTTTGGTTCTCTATGGAGGTCTCAGACTCATGTATCAAATGTATCTTATGCATACACAGCTCATGAGAGATTCCAAGAATATCGTCTAATGAATAGCTTATTGCTCTACGATACTTACGAAGTTCGCATAAAAGTAAAGCAGTTTCAGCATTATTCAACTTAGCATTAATAATCACGGAATAAGTCAAAATAGGCCCTAGAAACGCGTACCTTATCCCTACAGGAAGTGTTTAAGCTCGATCTTTGGAGCCTTTAGTTTGCTCCAAGGGTTATCCAAAGATGAGGTAATCGATGGCTTAGGTGTGTCCAAAGCTAAGTAAGCAACCATCTGCTCAATTCTCTTGCTCGAGTCCAACATCTTGGCATAACTTTCTGCTGCTTCACTGAGAAACCCAATCTCTGATTCTGTTCATATGAGTACTATGCCTAGAGGATCCTCAGAAAGAATCTCATCAGTTACTTCGTCTGTGAACTCCTCAAAAGCATCAACCATAAAAGTCATTCCATTCAACATAGGCTTCTTCAACATCTTATCCATCTCAAATCTCATAACCATGTCGCCTAAATAGAGGTCAATTCTCTCATTTTTCACATCAATCATAGCTCCCACAGTCCTAAGGAAAGGTCTCTCCAAAATCAAAGGATCCTTAGATTTTTCATCGAGTTTAAGAACCATAAAGTCTGTTGGTACAAGCGCATTTCCAATCTTGACATTCAAATCTTCAAGAATACCGAATGAAGTTTTACCGAACAGTCAGCAAAGATCAAGCAAATCCTAGTCTTCTTGAAGTCTGTAAAGCCAAGGCCTAGTGCAATAGAATATGGCATCAGATTAACGCTTTAACCAAGGTCACAGAGACAATGAGTAAAAACTAGAGAATCGATCTCAATCGAGAGCACAAAACGTCCAGGATCTTCTTCTTTTTTTGGCAGCTTGTTCTAAAGCACATCACTACAGTATTGAGTTATCATCATAACCTTTTCTTCCCCTGTAAATTTTTTATCACCATACCTTTTATGTAGCTCTTAAGAGAGGGTATCATTTGCAATGCATCAATAAACGGTAATCTCACATTCAAATCAGCAAGTATCTCTTTGCACTTAGCAACTTCCAAATCTTTTCGAGATTTCTTCGGTGGGACAGGGTATGGATGCTTAGGTACATAGGCTCTCTCTAGAATAGTACCTAATCTCTGACCAGGACCACAGGGTCTTGCTGGGTCTGATTCTGCACAGATTCTTGTTCAGCATCGTTGATCAATCAATCTCCCTGCAGAGGAAAATCTTTCTTTCTTACTTTGTCTTCCTCATCATTCTCAATGTCTATCACCTCATACTTTCCTGATGGCTTCCTCATAGGAGGTTCTAGGTTCCTACCACTCCTTAATGTGACAGCATTACATTCTTGGTAGCTATCGTAGTGAGAAAGATGAGTTTCATCTTTGCACTTGAGCAATGACATAGTCATACTTTGAGTTAAGTTCTATGTACAACTTATCCACTTTTGCGTTAATCTCAAACAAGGCATGATGCTGTCCCTGGATGAGTTGTGTAACATGCACTTAATCTCATCTTGTCTACTACCTAAAAAACTTTTCGGAGTTGAATGTTGACTCGGAGATGAGTAAAGGTTGCTAGATACCAAAAGCTGATTCTGAATATCCCTTATCCATCTCTACTTATGTCTCACAGTGATGTGCAACCTTCTTCTTCTTGACTCCACTTGTTGCAATGACTTCATCCAACTTCTCACGAATCCCATCAAATCTTCTGTGTTCAAAAACCTTATGCTTCTTGATCGAAAAAGGGTCTTTAATAGTTCTTAGATCACTCGAACTTAGAGCTAAATTGTTGATCAATGCATAGGTATTCTCCTTAGTGTTGGTCATGAAGTCGCCTTTGCTCGCACCATTCAAAAATCTCCTTCTGTACTCCCAACTCACACCTCCATAGAAGAATGTCAAAATCAGATCATCACTAAACCCATGGTGCGGAGAATCTCTCTTGTATCCCTTAAAACGTTCCCAAGCATCACTAAAGGATTCATCTTCGTGGTGCTGAATGTTCGAGATCTGACTTTTGAGCTGATTCGTCTTAGCCTTTAAAAAGAAGCGATCTAGGAAGGTATCTCTGATGTCATCCCAAGAAGTCAACGAAGCTGGAGGAAGAGACTTAATCCATCTCAAACCTTTACCTTACAATGAGAAGTTAAAGATCTTACACTTAGCATAATCTTCAGGAATTCCACTCGGTGTTGTGGTGCTGCATATCTCTTCAAAATTCTCTATGTTGTCCATCGGGTTTTCAGCTGGAAAACCATGGAATAGAAACTGCCTAATGAGTGCTATTAACTATGGGTTCAACTCGTAGGTAGCCCCTTGCAGTGGAAGTATAGAAATCGCTGATCAATTCTGGTAGTGAATATGAGGAGTATCCACTTCCCCGATAGCCCGGTGTTGAACCTTGGCGTCTTGCTCTCTTTTCAGCTCTTATGTCTCTTGCATTAATCTTTCTACAGTAGCTTTCTTGTTCTGATCCTGATGATCAACCATGACATTTGCAGGATTGTCCATAATAATCACACTGAAACAAAAACAAAGAAACAAAAATGAAAGTAAGCAAATGATATCTTAGACTAAAATTCAGTAATGAATCGAAAGACGACAATATTGGTCTCCGGCAATGGCGCCAAAAACTTGATATCACAGAGTTTTACCCTATAACTCTACCGCAAGTGCATAGCAAATCGAGTAGCAATCTAAGGATCGTATCCACAAGGACCAAGTTATCACACTATCAATTCTAAAACTAAACTAGAGCTAAGATGAATAGAGAATAGTTATCAAACTACACTTAAACAAAATCAACAAAAAGCAATCAAAAAATTAAAACACCAAGCTTCGGAAGTTTATCAGGGAATCAGGGAATTCGAACTAGGAAGCTATTTAGGGATGTTCATTCAACAATCTCGACTCAGACATAACATCATAACCAATCCACTATCGTGGTATCAGTTTCTATATTGAGCAACCTAGAATTACTTACTATCGTTGGTACTAGGAGACTAATACGCATTACTGGATAGGTTTGATAAGTCCACAATCAACCTTAACATACTCTGTCGCGGTTAAGGATGATTCCTCACCTAAAGAGGATCCGTAACATAGCCATAATCTCATTCTGAACAGAGGATTTCTCTTCACATCTTTTACTTTGGAAGTACTTGTAACGCGTCCATTTATCAATGTCTGCTCCATCGTATGACCAATCAAGGTAAGGTTTCATGGTCAGTAACTTGCTTCCATATTAGTTACACCTGATTCAAAGAAGAAAGTAAAAACAAAAAAGTTAGTAAAGAAAATCTTAGACTAGAGTTCAGTCTTAGATAAAAAGGCAACAAAATTGGTCTCCGGCAACGGCGCCAAAATTGATACAAGGTTAATTATACCAATTTAACCTCTCGTGCGTATCGTATCGATGTAGCACTTAAGGATCAAATTCACAAAGACCAATGGTTACACTATCAATCTTTAGACAAAACTTAAGCTAAGACCATTCAAATAATGATGGAAACTAAACTAAACAATAAACGTTAAAACTAATTAATAAAAGCATCAGGCATCGGGAGTTCATCGGGAAACAAGAATTCAATTCAGGGTACTATTCAGGGCATTCATTCAACCAATTCTCGACTTAGACATAGAATTCTAGCAAACCCATTGCTGTTGTGCCTATTACTATGTATAACAACATTCTGCTCCTAACTGTCGTTGGTCCTAGGATGTAAACATGCATTAATGAATTGGTCTAATAGGTCCAAAACTACCCTTAACAATCAACTGTCGTTGGTTTAAGCTAATAGCTCATCTAAGCTAGTTCAGGCATCTAACAAAATTCCGGAGAGTTAAACAACCTAAGATCATAAACTAGGTGGCTAGTCTAACCTAAGCATTAAACACAACAATAAGCGGAGAACATACAAGATCTAGCCCTATTTGTTCCTAATTCATTGAATCCCTAAATCCCTGGAAATCCCTAAACCTGATTAGAAACTACTCACACATAAAAGAAAAGAAGCAAACAAAGAAGAAGAACAAAAACATAATAATAAACTGAATTAAAATAGCAAAGGGTTCAGAAATCTTCTCGAATGGTGTTGTTGAGGATAGAGATCTTCTCCCTCAAAGGTTACAAGAACGGCTGCTGAAATAATGATAAGATGCCCTAAAAGTTCTCAGAAAACTATTTAAAGAAGCAAAAAACGTGTCTGGTACAAAATAAGGAAAATCTAGTTTTCTCTTCGTAGTATCGATGATCGATCGACCGATCAGGGGGTAGACAGGTCAACCCAGGGGTATAATGGTCGATCATAATCTTAGCAAGTTGATCATCAGGTTGAGTACATCTTCTGGTGGCATCTTTTCTCGGCCAGAATAGCATATCTTCGGTAAAATCGTCATATCTTCCTAACCGCTTGTACAATTGTCCTCAAACCACCTCCAAATGAAAGCTTGCTCACGTGGTTAAAATCTTCCAAAAGAATCCAAACTTTTGACGCTTCTACATGATTCTGCATCTCCGTATGCTTGTTTTCGCTCCAAACAGCTCATCTTCTCCAAATGTAACTTATGACCAGAAAAGACTCTAAAACAGATTAGACTCTAAATCACATACTTTGACTCAATAAAACAATAGGAAACAAGGGTTAAAAACCGATAAAAACATATTCTATCACTTGCATGTGGTAAATCCATTGGCCCTCGTTGGAGACATCCTTGACCTTGGCTTCTTTAGGAATTCTAAGCTCGCGTGGGCCTCCAAGCCAACCAAATCTACAAAAGAACCCTGTGATGTCCAAGAATCAAATCATAAAGAACCCTTTCTCCGTCCCAAATTTTGCAGATAATGAATTCCTTTGCCACATCTTTAACTTCCAACAACTTTCAGATATTCCAAGAGAGTCTAGGAGAACTTTCCATAAGCTAATACCTTTTCCGACCAAAAACATTATGATCCAGCCAATTGATCCACAAGGATTTAGATTTGGAGAATAACATTCATACTTGCTTGAAGCGGATATAGCAACAAACTGCTCCAGCAATCTGATTCCGAGGCCACCCTTTTTCTTTGGCCTACAAATATCTCTCCAAGAGAATTTTGCTCCTCTCACCGAGTCTGTTGTGTTCTTCCATAAGAATGCTGAACACACAGAGTCAATCTTAGAGTAGAAACCTTTCGCCAAGACAAACACTTGGCTCCAAAATAACATTTTTCTTTAAATAACAGAGGCATTCAGTCAAATTTTTCTAGTATAAGACAAATATTTGAATGTCCAGGAGTGAAGCTTGTTAGTGATATGTTCAATGAAAGGTTGCAAAGTGCCAGGTTGAGCTTGGACGGCTGAAGCGGGAGACCCAAGTATCGAGAGGGAAATGTCCCTTTACCAATACCAAGCAATGTAGAGGCGTGATCAAACTCTTGAGAAGTGTAGCCAAGAAGAGACTGTTGTGTCCCATTAGTAAACACAACTAGGTGTTCTGCAAGAAGAGATGAGACAGACAAGGTGTGATACACAATGGATGAAGCTGAAATACACCATCTGAAATTTCTTTGTTCAACATCCTTGACAAAACCTCCATTACCATTATAAACAATTATGGATACACAGAGTCTCTTTGCCTCAATCCCTTTCTCCCCGAAAAGAACCCAGCTAACTATGATTGAGTTGGTGATAAATTTGTACCAAATAAAGGATTTAAGATGGACAGTATGGCTTCAAGACACAATTACAGAAAATGTTATGTATCCAATACTTTTTAGACTCAGTTAATCAACATGTAATTTTGTGGGGTTGGGTCAACGAGTCGTCACCAAAAAAGTTTACATCAAGACGGGTTTGGGCGGTTTACAGGTACACTAAATTTGTTGAGATCTTACCATTTTTACAAATTAAGCAAATTTAGATGTAAGTAATGTGTATATTTATTTGTTTGGGTGGTGGTTGATTGGATTAATTAGGCAATTCTGAGGAAGATATGGCTTAATCGATCAAGAAAGCAATTGATTCAATGGCTAGTTAGAGAAGTTGAAAGATTAAGTAGTAAGTGATGTGTGCGATTTTTTATGGTTTTAAAGTTTTATTTTAGGTTATTTTGCATCCGCCTAGATAGATTTTCCGTTTACTTAGGTCCTTTTAGGTTTGTTTTGCTTTCTTTGCATTTGCATTTGGAGTCTGGAGTTTTATCTAGGAAAAGGAGCAGAAAATGAGCTAAAACTGGAGCTAAGGACAATTGGATCAGCTGCTAGGCAAAAAAGATCATGCAACCTTTGATCGCTACCTCGCGGATCGCAGGGCGAGGACTGATCAGAACACTCAAGAAAACACGCCTCAGTCACCAGCCTTGACCTATCAATCGCGAGGGAAGATCAATCTCTTCACCGCAAGGATTACACTCGGACCATTCACTCAGCCTCAACCCACGAGGACCAAGACAAGAATCACTCCTCGGTGCCCAAGCTCGCACAAGGACTCTGAGGGCAAGACTTGCAAAAATTTGTGGTTGACCAACTTAAGTCGATTTGACCATTAGGATTATGCAAATAATCCTATAAATACCCTCTAATCACTCTCTTATCAATCATTTGTTGTTTAGTTGAAAAACTCTCTCTTTTTTATTGTTTCTTTTAAGCTTTGTTTAAGGTACTCTTTATGATTATTGCTTTATGATTATGCTTTGAAGTTTATAATGAATTAAGTTTATCTTGTTCTTCATCTTTACTTTCTGCAATTTCATTTAAGTTTCTTTTTGTTTATGCAATCTAGATTAACCCTACTCCTCCGCCTTCACACAATGAGGCGCGACTAGATCCATGTGGATCTCGAAGATAGGGCAATCGGAAGGGAATCCATTAATTCCCTCGCCGTTCTAGCCATGATCTGAACTCTGATCTCTTCTAACTTGGCCAAGCTTAATGTTGATCTCTCCCTGATCAAGAGAGATCTGATTTGGACCGTGACCTAAGGCTAGCGCCAATGGGAGCGGAGACCAAGTGCCTTGTTAGTGATGACTTGATCTGCCAAAGAGAGATCTAGCATGTGGGTCGGCTGTTAGATAAGTTGGGCTTAGCTTAATGCTTCTAATTCAGCGTGATCACGGTGAGAGCCGTAATGGATCAACCAATTTGGATAGGGGTCTTCACCACGAGAGCGGGTTGATCTAATCTAGTCCCGGTCTAGAGATCGCTCAAAAGATTTTGGCGAGTTGAGATTGGCGAGTTGAGATCGGCGAGTTTATCGCCGATCAACCTCCTTATCCTCTAGATTCTTGCCTTTAATTTAGTTTTCATCTTATTGCAATTGTTGTGTTTTGTTTTCATGTTATTTCTCTGTTTTAGTCATTTTCATTCTGTTTTATTTTTGTCATTTTGTGTATTTTGTCCTATTATCTAGTTTGCAAGCTCACCTAAATATCATAATCTATCATTGTGACAGAATGGTAGGTTACTTGGACTAGAATCTAGTATTAGATAGGTTGTTTACAAGCATCTCTGAGTATTTGGTTCAACAATCCCCACCTTACTCACCACTATGCTCAATTGATTTGATAGAGGTAGCAAAAGCGCTTTTATTAGTAAGAACCAAGTCAACTTACGTAACAAAGTTCAAAAGTCAGGATCTAGACTTGAAGTCTATGGAGTAATAGCTGCACAGGTTTGATTAGTATTATAATTAATACTTTAAAATTAGGGTTTTATATATAATATTTGATGTAGGTGGATCCAAGATCCTATTTTGGTCTACGATAACGATTAATGGTTAAAACCATCCAAGTCTTGAACTCAGCAACTTACATGATAATCCATCTCAAGCATTCATTACTATTTCAGACAAATATCTTCTCGGCAACCTGTCGAGATGGTAGGAACTCGAACGACACATCATCAAAAGATAAATGGAAATTTTCCTCTTCGGATAAGGAAAATTTTCAAAATCTTGTAAGAATCTTAGAATCTCAACAGAAATGTATTTTTTCCTATTTAGAAACGGATTGTAATCACCTCTATACTTTATAAATAAAGGTAGAGGCCTTTGAAAAAGGGATCAAATTTTGGGTTTTTAACTTGAACAATAACAATCGACATCTTTGCATTGTCCAATCTTTTTGTTTTTCAAATTAATAAAGGATCATTGCCCTCTCTCCCTCTTGAATCTCAGAGCTGGATTTAGAACTTTGGTGCTAAATCCTGCTCGAATAGTTGGTGCCGTCTGTGGGGAAGACATCGGAGGATTTTTTGTGCAGAAGTAAGAAACAGTCAATCGCAAGGATGTCAGAAGATGACATCACAACCCGTTCACCCGAAAGAAGAGTTCTTGATCCACTTCACGAACAAGTAGATCCAACTTTTGGGTCAACTCCGAATTCTGTTCAGATACAGGAAGAAGTCCGAGAATAAACTCATGGAGTCACTGAGCTCCTTGGACCACCCGCGGTGCCACCATCACTCAAAGTCATGGTCGGAACTTGCTAACCTTGCAAGAAGCCACAGATCAAAGGAACGCTGAGCACTTTGATTGGATCAAAGCCAGGGCCAGAATGAACGAGAGTGTCTTTCCCCAAGCATAAACCAACCAACCCTACAAAAAGTACTCACCAGCGTACAAAGAAACCTATTCGAAGGTACGCCAAATTCACATCAAATCAATGTCTTGGGACAAGGACCGATTTCCACCCAGCATGTTCCCGGATAATAGGTACCGGCACTGCTAGATGCAGCTACTGTCTTAGGATGATGGAAAAAATGAGATCTTGGTTCCATCAGGTTACCATCTCAGCACCCGAGATTAGGCGAATCCTAGCTTAAGCTCGCAACTCTCTGTTCTCTTTGAGATTGAGAAGGATCTCGGTAAATCACGGACAGAGATTACGTTGTCCTTCGTATGATGGGACAACATACCCACTAGAATTCATGAGTGTATTTAACGTAATAATGGGTGGAATGATTTACCATCTGGATCAGGATGATGTACCGTATTGTCAACATTTTGCTGAAAATTCGACCAGAGATGCACTAGCATGGTTCACGAAATTGCACACTGGATCGACTGAGGATTTCAATCAGTTAGCCGAGTTATTCATTAATCAATATGCAATATTCGTCAACCAGGATACTTCAACTACAAAACTACAATCCTTGAAGCAAAGATCTGACGAATCTCTAAAGTTGTATCTCGCACGATATAGGTGATGTGATCAGGTTTTAACCCTAAGCTATCTACTGCAAGTGCACAGCAATGAAGTAGTAGTACTATAGGGATCAAATCCTCAAGGAACCAAGTATTTCACTTTTGATCACCAACTATATTTCTCAAGCTATAGTAGTCGAAATTAACAAGCAACTTTAAATGATGTAAAACTTAATAATAAAAGCACCAGGCATAGCTTATTCATTGGGAAGTAGGAATCTAACTAGGAAAACTATTCAGAGTATTACTTAGGTTCAATTTTTGATTTGAACAGAAAGGTATAACGAGTCTACTCTCGCAGTACTCGAGACTCTACTCGACAATTTAGAGGTCCTAACTATCGTTGGTTCCAAATCTCGAACAAGCATTAAACAAGTAGGTTCAACTATCCACAATCAACCTAAACATCAGCTATCGCGGTTAAGGATTGATTGGTCATATAACCTAGTTCAGATTCCTAGCAAGCTTTTGGAGAGCTAACAACCTCAGTTCATAGATTAACTGATCAGGTTATTCTAAGCATTAAGCACAAGATTAGATGGGGAATATTCTTATTAGATTCGATTCTATTTGTCCATAATAATTGATTCTTAAATCCCTAGAAACTCTAAACCTGATTGGTAAACTACTCAGACATAATCAAAATGGAAACAAAAGACAAAATGGAAATAAACTTGAATTGCATAAAAATATGAAATAGAGGGTTAGAGATTCTTCTCAATATTGAATTCTCTCTCTCTAGCTCACGGAATAGCTCAAAAGTTCTCTGTGAATAATGGTCGATTCTTCCCAAAAAGAAATAGAAGTGAAGTATTTATATGTCTTAAGATTTAAGTGCAAAAAGGAAAATTAGGTATTTTCTTCGTAGCTCGTTGATCGATTGATCAAGTTGTTGATTGATCGATCGTGGACTTGTGTGATTGATCTCCAACATGTCAAGTTGATCCTGGGGTTGAGCAATGTTCCAGCAAGAAGGCTTGATCAATTGCTCAAGAGGTTGATCGGTCGATCATAGGCCTTTTCCGTGAAACTTCAGGTAATGCTCCAAAACCATCCAAATGAGACTCCAATGCCAATGATCCAAGTTCCTATGTTTTCCACGTAAAAGTGACACAAAATACAGACAGAAACTCTAAAAGTAGACATGTTAATGAGCTCAAAACTAGTAAAATAGAGGTATATCAATTCTCCAGGCTTAACATCTTGCTTGTCCTCAAGCATAGAAAGAAAAGACTAACGAGAAGATTCTCTTCAGAAACTCATTCGTCATCAAACATTGCACAACACACTCCATATGAACCAATCAATACTTACCTGTTAGTATCAAGACCACCTTGTACTTCCCCTAGACTTAGCGTCTTGCCAATCAGACTCCACAATCAATATCAAAATACCCAAATGCACCATACCGACTTCCTAATTATCTAGGTGCTATCTAATCAAGGGAGTATCGATCAATGAACACATGGACTCATCATCAGCCTTTACCTGAACACAATACTATATTCATGTGGTTCCTTTCCTCTCATTCCATTCATTTGCAGCCGATTTTTCCCTATTTACCTAGGGTATCATTTTATTTTTTTTACCGGCTGCTCAACCAATCTTACCCTACTTACCTAGGGTATCAATTTTTTTTATTGGTTGTCCAACGAGATATTTCCCTACTTATCTAGGGTATCATTTTTTCAACTAGTTGGTTCTTTAGCAACTCAAAGAATGAAGGCAAAAGTGGCTTCATTGGACCAAATTTTTCGATCCTTAGCCAAGTTTAGTATTACTTCAACTTTGTTTTATAGTTACTTCAGAATGTAAACATTCGAATATCTAAGAGAGGGGAACCATACTCATACAGATAAGTCTTTCAGGACTGAAGAGAGGAATACGGTCCAATGCATACCAAACCCCTTGACAAGAAAATTAAGTCAGGTTAAAGTTGAAATCAGCAAAGATTCTTTGAATACCTGAAAATCGATGTGTGTCATTGAGAAGATGCTTCGTCTCTAGGTTTTCTAATAGTCATCGATTCCCAACAAGTGCATATCAACGATCCTAAAAGCATAAGAGTGCAACAATTCTCAAAAATCATAGTTCCTTAGACAACAAGTTTCAAAATCTCAAAAACATAACATAGAAAGAGTTAATGTCTGAAAAAAAAACTAATAAGAAGACAAAACAAAGCAAATAGCATTAGTCACAGCAAGACTATCTCCCCCAGACTTACTTCACATCGTCCCGGTGTGTAAACAAGCTAGAAGAGATCACTACTTTCGCATAAAAGAAGCAAAAATCAAAATAAAAGAAAGAAAATTGGTAAGATAAACTGATCACTCAGGACTCTGACTCTCTTGGTCTCCAGGTGTTTGCCTACGTTGACATGGAAAGTACTGCTCGAGTGGCTGCTCCTCTGCATTCTTGGAATCAGCCTCTGGTTTATGTCCAGCAACGTCTGATCTAAGAGCATCAGCTCTAGTGCTACTCTATGGCTGATCCACAATAAGTGCACTCATGCAAAATGCGACCGGTATCCTCCTAAGTGCCTCCCAAAGGCGTCGTCTCATCGGATGTTTCCTCTGTTCCGTCGCATAGTGCCAACATCGGTACTCCCTTTCAGTGAAGTCATCAGAGAAAGGAGAGATATCATACTCCGTGCTGTACTCTGGAATGATATGCTCGAGGGTCTGAGCAACATTAGACTGCTCCTGTGTAGAAGCTGGAGCTACTGCCGATGAACGCCTCCATGGAGCTCGTTGGTGAGGTTGGGGTTGCTCTTGCTTGATCACTGCAATCTTAGGATGTGTAATGTGAGGCTCAAAGAGTACATTCTCCCTACAAGTGAGAGATGTGATCGCAAGTGCAGGTAAGGAACAAAGATAAGGCTCGACATTCCTAGTGAAGTAGCGCCACTTCGTCCACTCAGTGAGGTAGGTGAAGTTGGTCAATAACTGATCATCAACATAAGCTATCCTCTCCACCTTCACTGTCTCACGAAGATCCAACTGCAGATACTCAAACATGAGGGTCAGAGACTACCTATCGTCTCGTTGAGAGGCTGATCCAGAGTGCCTCTGAAACAACGTTTGGAAAGCAGCTTCGCGAACATGTATCCCTAGTTGATGTCACAAGGACCAACATCAAGAGCAAGTGCAGGACCATACAAGTCAGGTATCGCAAGTTACAAAGCATGATGGAGTATCTCCAACTCTAGCTTAGTCACGGCAGGGTTGACTTCCTTGCATAGAATTGTCAATCCCAACATCTTAGCAACAATCCGAATCACAGGATGTCGGATGTATGTGAGCTTGGAATCCTTTCCCTGAAAAGCATCATCAGTTAAGACGTTCCAAAGAGTGTCAAGAGGAGTACCTTGGCGAGAAGTTTGCTGATTGTCGGCTTCCTCGCTGAACCCATAAATCGAGCAGATCTGTCGAATGGTCAAAGTGTAGCGAATAGCATGAGTGTCGGCTGCTAGGTTGAGGTCATAAGAGGCTAAGAACTTCCTGACCGGCTCTGGGTACAGCGGCTGAGGCTTGTCATAAAGCTACCAAGGCCAAGTCTATCGAGCATCCCAGTCGCATCATCGAGAACGCCAAGTCTGTCCAATGTTATCGAACATAAGAACTTGGTCGAAACAAGCTTGTTCCTCAACATCTGATTGTAGAACACGCAATGGAAAATCTGCCATCTCTAATCTTCAGTCCTCTTCTGGTAGGCAGTATCGTTCTTCAACAGCAAAAGGTCAGAACGATTGCCTAAATTCTTCTCGAACGGTTCCTTGTCCGGTCTAGGCCAAGGCAAACATGTGTGTTCAAATGCTATGGCATTTGAGGACTTGCCGCCCTCAACATTAGCCGATCTTCTGACCTTACAAGAAGGTTGGTTGTCTTCGCGAGTCCTCGCCATAATTTACACAAATCGATCAAACAAAGGAACACCAAAAAATTTCAATATCCTCAAAAATTTATGAAAAATCAAAAATATGGAATTCAAACGAGAATTATGTGAAATCAATTGTTAAACCAATCATGTAACATCTAAACCATCCAGCAATGCTTCAACTAAGAACAAAAATTCTCAATTCCAAACCAAAAAATCAAAAATTCTATAATTTTCTCCAACAACCTAACAACCGGTTTCTAGGAAACAATCTAACAATGTAATCGGTAAGAAGCTTTGAAATCATCATAGAATCATGACTACATATTAGTTTAACACATTTGAATAACAATAAATCGAAATCCAAAATTCTCAAAAAGTCTCATCAATTTTGTCACTTTCAATCGAAAATTTAGAAGTCATACCTTTGGCAATTGAGTTTGATGAATGGATAATTGGAAAGAGGGGGAAATTTTAATCAGGTTAGGCTTCTAAATCAATGAAAACGGTTGAGAATCGAAAAAGTTATAGGAGATTGAAGATTTTTTCCTTAAATCGCCTAAAACAACCGCAAAGAGATATATTTGAACGAAACTCGTGTTTTCTGAGTTATAAAGACTTACCTAGCCTGCTAATCGATCGATCCAG
Source organism: Lepidium aucheri (assembly GCA_900406435.1). Taxonomy (NCBI): domain Eukaryota; kingdom Viridiplantae; phylum Streptophyta; class Magnoliopsida; order Brassicales; family Brassicaceae; genus Lepidium; species Lepidium aucheri. The sequence continues at coordinate 40,545 of OVBA01000435.1, read as the reverse complement.
GCATTGATCAATCGATCTTACCTTTCATGATATGCTGATCGATCGATCATGACATGTCGGTCGATCATTAGGTCGCACATACGTTTTTGGTCCCTGATGATCGATCGATTGTCCTTCTGCAAGTCGATCACAAGATCGAGCGTTCCTCTCCTTGAATATTCATCGATCGATCCTCTAGCTAACGTTGATCTCAAGATCGAGCGCATTATCCTTTCCTTCGATAATCGATCGATCACATATGTGATGATCGATCATATAATCGAGTGCACACTTGAAAACACTGCTGATCGATCAATCACTGGGACGATCGATCGAACAGAGCTATTTGGTTCGATTTTTCTCACCTAAAACAAACTCAAACAAAACCAAAAATCAAACAAAAACAGAAAAAACTTTGAAAAGAAAAACTACCTATTTGTGGGTTTCCTTCCACTCAGCACTTGTTTAAAGTCAATAGTTTGACTTGAATACTACCTAATTAGCTAAATCATCTTTGGGAGGAATGATTACTCCCTTGGTTTTCATATCATCTTTGATGAACTCATTGAGTTGTTCGTTCTTCCTGCGGAATTCAGCACATGTTTTGTCCAGCAACACTACAGTTCCATCAGGTTGTAGTTTCTTCACCATGTATGGTCCAAAAGATTGAAGACCAAGTCTTCCTGCAAAAACTTTTAGACACAAATTTTGAAGACAATTTTCAAAGCATTCATCAATTTTGTCAAAAAGGATACTACTATCATCATACTCAGCCGATTCTCTTGCTTGCTCATGATAGATCTCATATTTCTTATCTGACTCATACTTTGGTTCCTCATATTCCCAATCTGTATTGATCAAGTTCACAACCTCAACCTTCTCATTCACAACACAACTCCTTATCACACACATAGGTCCTTAGTCAATTTTTTAATAGGATAGGAGACTTCTTTACCAACGTTTTCAAGCACCACCCTCTTGTTGGGAAAGTCAATCTTTGCCCCAACAGTTTTCAGGAATGGTCAACCCAAAAGAATGGGCACAGCTCCTTCCTTAGCCATCTTGACAAACGTAAAGTCGGTTGGAACCTTGTAATTTCACACAATGAGTGTGAAATCGACTAACCTGCCTCTTGGACTCTTAGAAATGGCATCACCAAACGAAATAGATGAGGTATGCTCCTGCACAAGCTTGATCCCAAGCTCCCTCATGGTCTCCAACGAGATCACACTGACACTTGCACCGATATCACACAAAGCATCACCAAAGTCAATTTTCCAAGAGAACAAGGAACGGTGAATTCTTCTTGATCTTCTTGCTTTGTAAGCTCCTTGAGATAAGGTATCGGAGGTCGGTACTTACTCTCACAGCTGCTCTCCTTACTCACATCGAGTTCCTTAGCCATCAAATGCACAACATTGCATGATTCTCTAGAGTTCTTCTCAACTTTACCCGGTAAAGCTCCTTGTGGCTCCTCATAGCTTCAGCTATTTGCGCCACTCGTGTGTCCAGCTTCTTCAAGTGTAATGAAATGGATTCAAACTTATTGTTCAAATCGTTGTACATGCTGTCCACCTTAGTACTGAGATCCCTAGTAGACTTTTACTGCTCAGTTGCAAGTTGTTGAATGAGAGCTTTAATCTCATCATTAGAAGTTCCATATGAACTAGCTTGCCTTGTCGCCTCTTGTGTGTAAGGCTTGTAAGGTTTACGCCAATCTCCAGCCCCTAAATTCAACTGTTGGTTGTTCTATCTCTGCCCTGAACTCTGCATAAATTGTTTACCCTGACATGGTGATCCTTGTGGCATTACTGGAGGTGGTATGATGATATCCTGTAATTTCTCGACGTTGGTGCTCCTGTATGACAGATAGTTCTGGTTCTGTCTCCTGTTTTGCCAATTCACATAATCAACCTCTTTTTGATCTTAAGACATGCCGGACTCATCCTAAACCTGATCGACATCCCTAGTGTCATCCAGCTGAGTCACTCCTCGGTTATCTCCTCGACTATCCTTGATAAGCATGTTGAGCTTCTCAGAGATCTCATTTATCCTCTGAATCTGCACACTATTGACCTTCTAACTTTGATCATATTGTGGATAATGGTCCCCTGAACTTGCAGCCAAGTTGTCGATAAGAGTGAAGGCTTCATCCCTAGTGTTTGTCATGAAGTCTCCATTGCTAGCAGCATTCAAAGAGTTCTTATACTCCCAATGATTCCTCCATAGAAAGTGTTGAGCAGCTGCTCATCCAAATAACCATGATGGGGGTAATCTCATTGGTACTCTTTGAATCTCTCCAAGCCTCATGCAAAGACTCACCAGAACTTTGCTGAAACGAAGAAATCTTGCTTCTTAATGTTGCAGTCCTTGACTTAGTATAGAACTGATCCAAGAAAACAGTCCTAACTTCTTCACACGTGGTTAATGAACCTGGAGGCAAAGATCGCAACCATCTAGAAGCTTTGTCAGAAATTGAATGGTGAAACAACTTACACTTCACATAGTCCGCAGGGACTCCATTCGAGCTCGTGGTACTGCACATATCTTCAAATTTTTCAATGTGATCCATCGGATTCTCTCCTGGGAGACCATTGAAGACATATTGCTTCACTAATCCAATCAGCTGAGGCTTTATCTCATAGTCTTGCCTCTGGATAGGTGGGGGTCAAATAGCAGACCTATTCTGATAGTATGTGAGAGGTGTATCCATGTCACCTATAGCTTGGCGTTGAGGCTGTTCCTGTTGCCTCCTAAGTATAGCTAAATCTCTCTGCAACTGTTCAACCGTCTGCTGGACATCCTGATTCCTCTGAACAGCGGGCTAAGTCTCACGGTCCAGAGGAATCTATTGGTTTTCCTGATTCATTGCTTTTGCTCTGCGATTTTCTCTTTTAACTCTAGCAAGTTCTTCGTTATCAAAACCAAGTAGATTACTTGAACCTTGACTTCTTCTGTTCATAAACCTGAAACAAAAACAAAAACAAGACACAAAACAAAACGTAAGTATAGAGTATAGACTTGAAAGAAAATCTTAATCAAAAGGCAACCGATTGGTTCCCTGGCAACGGTGCCAAAAACTTGATGTGATCAGGTTTTATCCCTAAGCTATCTACTGCAAGTGCACAACAATGAAGTAGTAGTACTATAGGGATCGAATCCTCAAGGAACCAAGTATTGTACTTTTGATCATCAACTATATTTCTCAAGCTTTACTAGTCGAAATTCAAGAGACAGACAAGCAACTTTAAACAATGTAAAACTTAATAATAAAAGCACCAGGCATAGGGTATTCATCAGGAAGTAGGAATCTAACTAGGGAAACTATTCAGGGTATTACTTAGGTTCAATTCTCGATTTGAACAGAAAGGTATAACGAGTCTACTCTCGTAGTACTCGAGACTCTACTCGACAATTTCGAGGTGCTAACTATCGTTGTTTCCAAATCTCGAACATGAATTAAACAAGTAGGTTCAACTATCCGCAATCAACCTAAACATCAGCTATCGCGGTTAAGGATTGATTGTTCGTCTAACCTAGTTCAGATTCCTAGAAAGCTTTTGGAGAGGTAACAACCTAAGTTCATAGATTAGTTGAACATGTTATTCTTAGCACTAAGCACAAGATTAGATGGAGAATACTCTTATTAGATTCAATTCTATTTGTCCCTAATCATTGATTCCTAAATTCCTAGAAACACTAAATCTGATTGGTAAACTACTCAGACATAATCAAAATAGAAACAAAAGACATAATGAAAATAAACTTGAATTGCATAAAAATATGAAATAGAGGGTTAGAGATTCTTCTCAATGTTAAATTCTCTCTCTCTAGCTTACAGAATAGCTCAAAAGTTCTCAATGAATAATGTCGATTCTTCCCAAAAAGAAATAGAAGAAAAGTAAGATTTAGGTGCAAAAAGGAAAATTAGGTATTTGCTTCGTAGCTCGTTGATCGATCGATCAAGGTGTTGATCGATCAATCATGGACTTTTTTGTTCGATCTCCAACACATCAGGTCGATGGTGGGTCGAGCAATGTTCTGGCAAGAAGGCTTGATCAATCACTCAAGAGGTTGATCGGTCGATCATAGGCCTTTTCCGTGAAGCTTCATCTAATGCTCCAAAACCATCCAAATAAGACTCCAATGCCAATGATCCAAGTTTCTATGTTTTCCACCTAAAAGTGACACAAAATAAAGACAGAAACTCTAAAAGTATGCATGTTAATGAGCTCAAAACTAGTAAAAATAGAAGAGTATCAATAGGAGAATCATGACTAAAGCCAAAGTCAGTGATTACATGGCAATTGAAGCATTGAGAACCGGTATGGTTAGTGATAAAGCTTTACGAAGGGATCTTTTCATAAATCGGCCAATGTTAGTCTCTGACGCCCTATGCATAGCAGCAAGACACGCAGAATATATCAAAGAAAAGCTGATCCTCGCCAAAAGTCAAAAGACTCAACGAGACTCTGGAGCAAAAGAGTCAAAAGAAGAGTATCATGAACTACGACAACACAATAACAAAGGAAGAACGAATACAGCTATGGCTTTCCAAGTCGGCAAAGCTGAAAGGCCGGTTGGGAAGAAATCTTGGAACAATACTTATAATCAGACCGAGTATTGTGCGTTCCATAACCAAGCTGGTAATTCAACTTCTAAATGCAAATAGCTGTGAGAGCTACTTGCTGAGAAGTATAGTAAAGGCGAACTAGGTGTCTCCAAAAAGGAAACTTCGAAGTTCAAGAACCAGAAGCGAAAGGAAGTCGAGTTGCCAAAAGCAGCTAGAAAATCAGCAAACCAAGGAGACGTCACCGCAGAAATAACAAAACGTGAAAGGAACAAAGTTGAAACTCGCGAATCAGAATCTCCAAGGGTAAAATTAGCTGTTATCATGGGAGGTCTACAGTTCTATGATGACATAAACCGATCAATTAAAAATTATGAGCGTAAAGTGATAGCTACGATCAACCTTAAGCATGCGGCTCAATCTAAGCATTTCCAGTTAGTAGATTCAGAGATATCTTTCACTTTGAAGATCTCGAAAGAGTAACTTTCTCGCACAACAATCCGTTGGTCATCAAACTCTAAGTTGCCAACTATGACGTATCTCGAATACTTATCAACACCGGAAGTTCAGTCAACTTAATCTTCAAATAGACTCTAGACCAGATGTCATTACTAGACATGAATCTCAAACCGGTATGTAGAACTCTAACCGCGTTAACAAAAGTTTGATACATTCAATAGAAATTGTTAAGCTTTCAGTTAAAGTTGCAAGAATTACAAGGTGGATCAAGCTTTTGGTAGTTAACAAGCCACCAATCTACAACATGATCTGTGAACCTCAGGGATTCATGCAATGAAAACTATCCCGTCAAGTTATCATCAATGTGTCAATATTCCAACCGATAAGGAGATTGACACATTGCAGGGAGATCGGAAAATGTCTCTAACGTGTTTCATTGCTGAGTTGAAATTACATATAAAGTCATGCATGATCATGGCATCCATCAGTAGCAAAGCCGTCTCGGCGCCCCCAGCTCCGAAGAAACCAGATAAATCGATGATCAAGCTCATAAATATCAATCTATCAGACTCAGCAAAATGTGTCAGTATAGGAGTTAACTTAGACAAGGATATCCGAGAAAAGCTAATCCAACTTCTAGAGCAAAAGGTGGTGACATTTGCGTGGTCACCAATACCAGTAATTGATTCAATAATAGCGAGTCATAGGCTTAACATCAACCCGGCATATAAACCGATTAAATAGAAGAGACGGAAGCTAGGTCTAGAAATGACCAAAGCAGTCATAGATGAAACTAAAAAGCTAACAGATGTGGGATCTATTATTGAAGTACAGTATCCCAAGTTGTTAGCCAACCCGGTTGCAGTACCAAAGAAGAATGGAAAATGGTGAGTCTGCGTTGATTTTACCAACTTAAACAAGGCTTGCCTGAAGGATAATTTTCCTTTACCAAGTATTGATCGAATCGGCAAGGCAACAGCATATAATGAACTACTTTCATTTATGGATGCCTTCTTAGGTTATAATTAAATCAGGATGCACCCAAATGGCATGGAAAATAGGGGGGGAAATATTGCTATATGGTCATGTCTTTCAAGTTAAAGAATACAGAAGCAACGTATCAGCGACTCGTCAACTGAATGTTCGCAGAACAACAAGGTCAGACAATGGAAGTCTATATCGATGACATGCTAGTAAAATCTAGTAAAGCTAAGGATCACGTGGATCACTTAATTTGATGCTTCAAGACGTTAAACAAATACCAAATGAAGCTAAACCCTGCTAAATGTACCTTCAAAGTAACTTCAGGAGAGTTCCTCGGATGCATGGTAACTCGAAGAGGAACAAGGCTAATCCTAAGAAAATTAAGGCAGTCCAAGAGTTGCCTTCTCCAAGAAACACACGAGAAGTACAAAGGTTTACTGGACGAATCGCCATCTTAAACATATTTATATCTCGGTAGATGGATAAATGCCTTCCATCCTATCTGTTACTACAAGGAAACAAGAATTTTAAATGGGATGAAGAATGCGAAAATGCATTCTCCGAGTTAAAAAGGTATTTGTCAATACCTCAATTTTTGGCAAAACCTTAAGAAGGTAAACCCATGTACCTATACATCGCAGTTTTGGTATCCACGGTAAGCAGCATAATAGTTCAGGAAGATCGAGTAATTCAGCATCCAATTCTACACCAGCAAGTCTCTTGACTGAGCTGAGTCTCGATACCCAACAACAGAGATACTCGCTTTGGTAGTTGTCACTTTCGCAAGAAAGTTGAGACCATATTTTCAGTCTCATACAATCATCGTTCTAACTAGCTATTCGTTAAAGACAATCTTGCATAGTCCTAATCAGTTGGGAAGAATGACTAAGTGGGCCATAGAACTCAGCGAGTCCGACATTGAGTACAAAGGAAGAACCAGCACAAAGTCGCAAATCCTTTCGAATTTCCTCGTCGAGTTGTCTCCCAAGTTGGAACCATTGGAACTAGACAAAACACTTCAAGTCTTGAAGCTCTTTGTCAATAGATCGTCTTCACAACATGGATATGGAGTTGGAATTTGGCTAGAAAGCCAAACTGGGGAAATATTGGAGAAATCCTTCCAACTCACTCTTCCAGCCTCTAATAACGAAGTCGAGTATGAAGCGCTAATTGCAGGAATCCGACTTGCAAAGGAAATCGGAGCCTTACGAATTGAGTGCTATTTTGATTCACAATTAGTCGTCAATCAAGTCAATGGCGGCTATGATACAAAGAACGACCAATGGAAGCATACTTGAAAGTTGTTAAAGATTTAATAAAGGAGTTGAAGTTCATAACTAACAAGATTTCATGAGCTGAAAACGTATCAGCTGGTCTCTTAGCAACTTTAACATCAACAACTGAGCCCGTACAAAGGAGAACTATTCTGGTCAAGAGTATAAACATCCCAAGTATCAACTTGCCAAAAGGAGACTTCGCCCTTGTCTTGACGATTACCGATATAACAGACGCAGCCGACATGTATATCAGTAATCACCTTCAGCCATGTGTGAGAAATATCGATTGGAGATATGAAATACTCTCACACATCATCAGCGACAAAACTCTAGAGGATAGATAGACAGCATGCCGACTTAAGGCTAAATGTGATTTTTTATTCGCAAATTGATGGAAAGTTGTACCGACAAAGTGCGAATGGAACTCTACTCGCTTGTATACATGGAGATGAGACAAGACGAGTTATACAAGAAACATATGATGGAGCCGGAGGAATCACACTAGCGGACGCTCGCTCGTGTATAAGATCCAAACTTTAGTATACTTTTGACATCCAATAGCGCAAGATTGCTAGCAATATGCAGCGAAGTGCGATGAGTATTAGAGACACGGACACATCATTCACACTCTGACCAAAGAGTTAACATCGTCAATAATGCCTTACCCTTTCATGTGTTGGATGATGGATAATAGTCGGACCTTTACTGTCATCTTGCCAAAAGAGGTTTATACTCGTAATGACGGATTACTTCTCCAAGTGGGTCGAAGCTGAAGCTTATTCTCAAATTAAGGATAAGGATGTGGTAAAATTTGTCTAGAAAAATATTATATGTCGACATGGTTTGCCTTACAAAATTGTTACCGATAACGGTTTTCAGTTTATCTCGACAAAGTTCACAAATTTTTGCGCAAGGTGGAATATTCGAGTTAGTTATTCTACGCCGCAAAATCCTTAAGGCAATGGGCAAGCAGAAGCAACAAATAAGCATATTTTAGACGATATCAAAAAGCGGCTCAGAGAAAAGAAAGGTAGATGGTCTGACGAGTTGGATGGAGTGCTCTGGTCGCGTAGAACAACTCCAAGAAGTTTAACACGATGAACCTCTTTCTCCTTGTCTCACAGAATGGAGACGTTACCTCCTGCTGAAGCCTCTACACTGACTTTGTGTCGCACACACTCTCCAATTCACAAAGAATCGAACAATAACACAATGGAAACAAGTGTTGACAAGTTGGAAGAACAACGAGATGACGCTTTACTCCGCATACAAAATTATCGCCAGCAAGTGGCTAAGTATTATAACAAGAAAGTTCGAGGACGCCATTTTGCTGAAGGCGACCTCATTCTTTGAAAGGTTTTTGAAAATACTTTCGAGCTAAACGCAGAAAAACTAGGAGCTAACTGGGAAGGACCATATATTATTTGTAAAGTCGTAAAACCCGGAGTTTACGAGATCGCAATAATGGACGGAGAGATGATTCCACAAAGCTAGAACTCCATCAATTTGAAGAGATACTACTACTAAGGTTGCGCCAACTCGGTGTCTACTTTGCATCAATTGATGCCTTTTTAATTTTGGAAGTATGTAATCAGAACTAAGTTTTGGCTTGATCCCTTCAGGGTACGTAGGTAACCTTCAATTGCTGCTAAAACTAAATAAAATCATTATAAGTTGCCAACTCGGCATCAAAACAAAAGATGAAATATCATGGCATATTTTCAAATTAAAGTCGAGTCTTAAAATCTCGCCAAGCCTAACCTTGCAAAACTTAGTATAAGATTCAATTCTCATGCTAAAGCTAAGACAAAGTCCTTAGCAAATTTGAGATTTAATTCTAAGTCTTAAGCCGAGTCTTAAAATTTTGCCAAACTAACCTCGCAAAACTTATGCTGAGACTTAAACCTCTCTTGATATGCATAGACCAAGTTCTCGAAAAGACAAAACATAGTTTCATATAGAAAGTTGAGATTTATTCTCGTAAAAACAAAACATAGTTTTGTACAGATATGTCAAGACCGAGTTCTCGAAAAAGACAAAACATAGTTTCGTACAAGTCAAGATTTATTCTCGTAAAGACAAAACATATTTTTGTACAGAAATTCCAAGACCGAGTTCTCGGAAAAGATGAAACATACGGATTCCTGAGGTCCAAGTCTCAGAAATTAACTTTGAGATTCAACTCTCGAAAAATATTTAAAGTCGAGTCTTAAATTCTCGGCTTAGCAAAAAAAAAAGAGTTTACGAGTCTAACTCTCACAAAAGCCTAAATAACGCGTTTACGCCCAAACATTCTGAGACTCTAGCTCTCGGTTTCAGTGGCATAAGAGTTCTTAGAACTTTTATGTTGCGTCTGATTTGTTAACTTGGCATAATTATGAAAGCAAACCCAATTGTTTTCAAATATTTCATTTCTTTAGTAAACTGAAAATGTCATAGTCAAAAATATCAAAATAAAAGGAATAACCGAGTTCATTTCATATCTTTTAAATAGGAAAAGTCTTTACAAAACAAAAATTACAGCAATTACAGACAGTTCTAAAATCACAAACAAGGAGACCTCCGGAGACTGGTCAGAGAAAAGTCTACGTGTTTCTGTGAATCAAATTTCACCTCGAGCAGTAGAAGCCTCCCCAACTTCAAACACTAGGACGGCAAGTCCTCAGGAAGAAGCGTTGTCAATATTTCACTGTTGACAATTTCCTTTCCAACTAGGCATTCATGTGATTGGTGATCACCCAAGGGATACTAAAGCCTCGATGAGACAACAACCAAAGCACACTATCCGAGCCACGAACTGGGCATACAAGAGTCAGACATCCAAGTTGGCCTCAAGATCATGAAAACGAGCAGCAATCCTCTAAACGTTCAAAGAGTCGTCTATTCAAGCCTTGGAATATCCTTAATTTTTGAAATTCAAGGCTTCGAAAAGTTGGCAATCAAAATTCTCCTTGATGGAGTCCAACTCGGACCAAAGCTTTTCCGAAGCATCTTTCGCCTTCTCGGTAGCCTTGAAAGCACTGCATCGATCCGCCTCAACATAGTTCAGCGACTCAAAAAGCAACGCATTCTCTTTTGTCAACTTCAGAATGTTATCCTGTTCTTGCCTCAACTTGGGCAAGCTCCTCCTCAACTGCAGAATGTCAAGACCGAGCCTCTATCGTCTCAAGATAAGACTGCCCAGCCCAGCCAGCAAGATGAGCGGTCCTCCGAGTACCCTCATTGGGGTGAGCACGAGATCGCTCCCAGTCCAGCAATATGTCATTCAAGTGGGCAATAAGCATCAGAAAAAAAAAAAAAAGCAAGAGCACCAATAGTTAAAAAAGCTAGGAAAAAAATAAATATATCAAACTCGGATTCGAAATGAATACAAATCTTGAAGAGCAGATAAGCCGTCTCTTCGTATTCCTCTCTGTTTTGCATCTGATCGGGGAAAGGGAGAAGGTCCAAAGAAGTCCTTATGTTGCGCATAATATCTGTGCACTCAATTCGAGATGGCAGAATGGGTGTCATACTCGTATGGTTATGAGTAAAGCGGAAGTCAGCACTTCTCCTCCTCGAGGTACTAGAAGGAGAAGCTCCAGATGCGTTGGTAAATGACCCAATCCGCAAAGCATCGATTTTTGACCTCTTCCGAGGTTGAGAATCATTTCAGCCATAACTCGGCCTGGGAAGAGCCAAATCAGAAGCCCTTGCTGTAGTATAAGGAGTTGGACGAGGAACATTCGCCCTTGCAGTTTCTTCAGAACGACGAGTATTCACCTCATCCATGGCGGCGTTCAGACTGTCCATAACATTTGGAAGCTTGAAATCGTAGACGCCCATTGTTAAGAGGAGTTTTTAAAAACAAAAATGAATTTGAAGAGATTGGCTCGAGAGGTAAAAAGACGAAAGAAATTTTGTGTATGTTGAAGATAAGTGAAAAGTAAAATGACAAAGGAGTGCTATTTATAGAAATTTACTAGAAGACGAAACAGCGGAAAATGGTAAAATAATCATTAGCCAGATACGCCGCAAAGTAATCCAGTCGCATGTTGACACGTGGATCAAAGATTCTAGAAGTAGGTAACTTTTACGATTCATAAATCTTAATCAATTTTCCGAGTCTGAGAGGGATAATTGTTGGAGGTGGATCCGAGATTACTTTGGTCCACAATAACAATTTATGGTTGAAACCATCCAAGTCTAGAACTCGGCAACTCACATGATAATCCATCTCGGGCATTCATTAGTGTCTCAGATGAATATCTTCTCGGCAACGTGCCGAGATGACAAAAATTCGGGCGACACATCATCAAAAAGATTAATGGAAATTTTCCTGTTCGGATAAGGAAAATTTCCGAAAATCTTGTAAGATTCTTATAATCTAAAAAAATGAAATATTTCCTATTTTAAAGGGATTGTAACCGCCTCTATATTTTATAAATAGAGGTGGAGGTCTTTGAAAAAGTATCAAATTTTGGGCTTTTAACTGGAACAATAACAATCAACACGGTATCTTTGTATTGTCCAATCTCTTTGTTCTTTAAATTAATAAAGGATCTTTACTTTCTCTCCCTCGTGAATCTAAAAACTGGATCTAAATCCTGCTCTAACAATATTGTGGTGATTTTATAGGCGGATGTGGAGTTTATGTTCAAAGTGAGAGGCTTGGAGAAAGCTGATGTAATAGAACCAAGTTGGACTGATCCACAGTTATAGTAAGATGAATGTGTCGATTAAGTCTGGTTTAGGACCATTTGGTTTAGTGGTTCTCGCATCTAAGAACTTGGAAGAGTGCACATCGGTTTATTTTAGAATCTTCAAATCCCATCAATATAACAAGTACGTAGTGGTCATGTGCAATGACCAAAGCAGGTATACGTTTCTTTCTTTGATTAATATTACATTGATTTAGATAATCTTTTGTCATAAAATTGTTTATTCAATAGTCATAAAGACAGATCTAAAAATGAATTTCGTTGATAGCATTAAAGAATTATCCAAAACTTGAGGAATTAAATGACAAAACAACTTACGGAACTTTTGAGGATATTGATCCTCTTCAACCAATCTCCCTCAGAGCCTTGGTAATTAAGTCTTCTTTTTACACATATATATATATAGCATATATGTGAAAAATCTTTATATTTATATTGTAATGTTTGTGTAATTTGTTGTTGGTGCAGATTGGTAACTCAATAGTAGAGAGCTTTGGTAGGAAAGGAAAAGCTTTTATTACGGCAAGAGTTTATCGTCTATTGGCAATAAGAGAGAACGCTAATCTCCTTGCTTTTAACAACGGATCTCAAGATGTTGATGTTTTAAGCCCAAGTGCTTGGAGCATGAAGGCTTAGATATATGTATTAAGAGAGATCCTCGACACTTTTGTTCTATCTCTGTAATAAATAAATTAGAGACTATGAATCTCCTCTTTCAATTTGCAAACTTTGTTGAAACGAACCTTCTCATTAGTTACTCATCATCATCATAATCGTCTTCATCAACAAGAGCCTCTCCAGTAAACCATGAAACTGCACGAGGTATCAGTTTGTCTCGGATTGTCACACTGTAATGACAAAAGAAACAAAGTTAACAGTTACTTTCTTGAATCTGTCAATGTAAGAGAATGTGAAACAGTAAGCTTACGCAATGTCATAGTCTAGGTCCATCAGATCTTGGAGTTCTTCCGTCTGCAACATTTTCGATATTAATTGCTGAACAAACCATCAACCAGCTCATCATCAAAAACAGAACAGAGAAAGTAGTCTAACCATGTCGGTATCAAAATCATGGTAGTCGTCAACTTCATCAATCTCAGGAATCTCAGGCGGCTTGAAGAAATTGAAGAAGCTCTCGCAGTTTTCAGTTTTGGTCATAGGGATGTTGTTGACCTTCTTTGACCCTTTCTTTGTCTTCTTCTTCACAACAACCTTATGAGTCAAACATTTACCTGGACACCATTCTATGCCCGTTCTAAACATCATAAATAAGAGAACATTATACAGATGAGATCAGGTAAAAGTAAATCCAAATAGTAAGAGGATTGTTTATGTACCCAGTCACTTTCTCTAGAACAGGACCATCTTCATCAGTCACATAGTAAGTTTTAGACAGAACTGAGTTTTTGAAGTAAGGATTAGAGTCAAAGAGAAACTCAAGCTTGAAATTTCTTGAATTGTCTTCAACTCTGCAATATCTGATGTCTTTGAGATACTTCAAAGCTCCCTCATCTCTTTCGGTTATCTACATGAACCAAAACCAAACTGTTTTTATGAAACCTCGTCTATGTATGCCAATGAAGACACAGCTTCCAACAAATCAATTGAATCATGAACCTCATTTGCGAGCATTTCGTTGGTTTTCATTGCAATCAACCAGAAATTGGGCACTCCTTCTTTCTCTGTTTCAGCTTCAACCTCACCATTCACAATTTCATACCTCTGCAAGTTCTCAGTAAATCTCAGGAAGAAACCAAACCCATACAACATATCCAAACAATAGGAAATATGAAGATTTATATCGTTTTACCTTTCCAAAAAGTGGCTTGTAGAGACTATCATATTTTGTCTCCAATGCAGCCATTTCCGCAAGAAACTTCTCTTCGAGTTCATCGTGTTTAACCTGAAAAGTTTTACAACATCTACATAACTGAACGCCGAGTCTCTCTACAAGACTACAGTTTTAAAAGAACAAAAATTTGACAATACCTGAATGTCCTTGAGGTATAGAACACGTTTGGTAACTTTAGGCGGTAGTTTTGTCACATCAAAGGCTCGCTTTATGGTTAGGTTCTGTAAGTTAATGAACACCCAAAAAGATGATAAGACGGAGGACAAAAAACTAGTGTGTGATTTGATTCACGATTTTGAAGTTACTTGCCTTAAGCTCTGCAAGAAGAGCACAATCCTCCGGTAGAAGATCTGTAAAGCACAATCATAGGGTTAAGCTTCAATTAGCCCTATGAAATAAAAGCGAGAAAGAAAAACAGGGGATTTACTTGAGGAAGAAGTAAACAAAAGGTAGAGATTTTGGTTGGTGAGATTATCCAACGGTTCAATGTTTTCCGAGAATAAGAAGGGAAATGACGTGAGTTTTCCAGGAAAAGAAACAAAGAGTTGTTCCTGAAATTACCTACGGAGGGAATGGTAAGAAGATCAGAGGAATCGCCACTGTTATTATCCGTTTTGATGGATGTGATGTTTTCTTTGTTGCTCATGTTTTTGATTTATGTATACTGAAGCTTTTTAATTTCCTTTCCTGAGAAAGAAGAAAACCAGAAGAGAGCCAGAAAATGAGGACGAAGGAGAAAGGAAGGAGGAGAAGACTTAGCGCTTTGCAATTTCATTCACACGTTTGATATGAAGAACTCACACGTGCGACGTGAAAAACGTGTATCCTTAGTGGGTTACCACAAACTGCCAAATCACAGCAAAAAGAAACAGCAAATTTCTGAAACAATTAACCAAACACTACCCGAAAAAAATAAAAAAATAAAAAAATTGATTAAACTCTGGACGACAGAACTTGTGACCGGAGACTCAATCCGGCGAGAAAACATAAGGAACCTTCGGCGGTTAAAAGTAGAAGCTGCAATGTCGAGAATTTAACAAGTACACATACAAGATATTCTATGTCTAATTAGATCAAAAATCTTAGTTTAAACAAACACATGATACACAATTGAACAAAAGATTGGAGTTCATAAAACAAGAAGATTAGCTTTCGTTAGATTTTAGGCTTAGTACAGTTTTAAGGAGACTTCAGCTATTATTCCTCGTCTTCATCGTCATCATCAGCAAGATCTTCCTCTTCACCATCTATATCTGATACATCCTCTTCTTCTAACTTGGCTTCTTCATCACTAACAATGAAACCTCCCAAGGTTTCATCATCATCATCATCTTCTTCAACATCTACTTTTCCTTGCTGTTTCGTTCGAGCACGGCTACTACTAGTACTTGCGTTTGTATCTTTCTTCGTCTTCTTAGATCGAGTTAAGTAAGTTGGTTTCACAACTCTTTTTGATTTCACTATCACCTCCTTATCTTCCTCACTTTCAACACTCCAATCATCGTCCTCCTCATTCCCTTTCTTTCTTCTTCTCTTTCTGCTTAATTTCTTTCTTCTCTTCTCGTCTTCATCTTCATCATCGCTATTTTTGTTTGTGGAATCTTCTAAAAACCATTCCCAATGTTTAACGTCACGCATCCGACTCTTTGGATACTGATCATATTCTTTCCCAATCACAAGAAATCCAAACTCTGCAGCAATAGCACAGTAAGTATATGAGATGTTAAAAAGACTTAATTCTACTATGCAGAAACACACAAGTCCAAACAAATTAAGATGGTTAAAGAGACTAAAAATCCAGAATCCAGATTCAGGTACAAAGACATAAATGAATCAAATTAGACGAACTTGGGTGATGTAACGTTGCAAAATTGAATACCTTTAACAGGGTCGATAACCGAGACGTCAAATTCGTTGTCACCATCCAATCCTCTCTTCTCCATCTCTTCATCACGACTCTCCAAAGTGAACCAAATAGGTTGATTACCCGAAACACAGAATTGATCTCCGGCGGCGATCTCTCCCGTCTCAGATTTCCGGAAAGTTCGAATAGTTTTTCCCGACTCACCCGCCCTTACCCAAACCGGATTCCTCCCGAGAACCTCAAAAGAAACTCCATCGGCTGAGGGTTTAACCTCAAATGAAACGTGGCGGCGTGACACTGTTAGGTCATCTGTGTTAAATCCCTCTCCTCTTCCGAACACAGCCTTTCTTCCGCTCTTCACACAGAGCCTTGTCCCGTCTTCACCTTCGATTTCCATTGTGATTTCTGGTTTTTCAAAACACACATTTCTTTTCAATTAACCCAACACTTCTTTTTTTTATTAATACATCACTACTTGCCGGAATATTATAAGTTTAGTTTTTTTCTTTAATTTTTCTATTGTCTCTAATGATCAACTAACTTTACTTAATGATTGATCATGAAGAAATCTAAAGTTTAAGCTAATTCATTAGTGTAAAGCCATGTTATTATTGTTTGTACTTACCCAAACATAAGCATCTCAACCGATGTATGTAGCTTTGCTTAGACATGAAGCTTCTACTTCTTCTTATTTAGAGAAATTACACTTTTTTTTTTGATAAAGAGAAATAACACTTTTGCTCTTTTTTTTTTTGTCACAAAGCTGCTTCTATTGATATTAAGGTTTGAAAATTACAGCACTATCGAAAATAGCTAGCTCAAAACACTAAGCAAAATACATCATAAAATTTAAATGCAATAATCCAGGCGGAGAAACTCGAAATGCACTGGAGATCTTGGATAGATGTTGGAATTCCATTCATAAATCTGAGAAGAATCTTGAAATATTCCTACTTCTGTCGCCTCTTGGGGCAGTCGAACATAAAGGGAAGCTCTTGCAAATTTTGAGCTTTGATAAGATATAATCTCCTAAAAGGAATTTTAGGGAACAGTTCTCTCTTGAAGAGATGAAACTCTAACCGTAATCCTTAGATAAGAGAATAAACACTGGCTAAAGCCCATAGATAAAGACCTATCCTCATCAGTCCAATCTAATAGAATAAAGGAACAGAAATTTATTTTATACTTTGGATCAAGAAAGGCCCAAGCCAAAGACCCACTAAAAAGGCTGGTCTATCTAGACCCAATGGATGTAGAGGAGTTTGCCCTAGTTAGAGAAGATTTGATGGCCGCCGTCCTCAGCAAAATGACGTCAACAGACCATTCGAAGGTTGCAGAGTCATGTCGACAACGGAGGGATGAAACAGTCGTGGTAAATACAGTTCCTTTTCTGGTATGATAGATGTGTGCCCACAGACACGAGGGTGGAAGATGTGGAGCGAAAGACCCCATGCTAAGCTCGTCGACGGCAAAGCCCCAAGGACAGAGAAGAGGTGGGATCAAAATGCGAAATGATGGAGTATGGACAGGTAGATCTCGGTGGTGAAGAACCACCGGAATAAGCTGGGTTTTTGAGATCCCTAAACTCATCTTCTCCGGAAGAGGAAGGTGGTGGTGACAGCGTCGGAGATGTCCTTATCCTCGAAGGACAGAGCTTTGACAATTATCACACCCGGCCAAACCATAAACTAGAGAAGAACAAAGAAAATGAAAGGACAAAAGTACAGAGAAAAGGCAGAAAAAGAGAACACAAAGGGAAAGAGACGAGAGGAAAAGAAGCGAGAGAGTAGAGGCTCGACGCCGGCGAAGGCCACCTCCAACATCACCGGTGTCGAGAAGAGGAGATTTAAAGCTGTCTCGATAACTGAGTCATGAGTCAGAGAGGATTCTTCTGATGTTTACGTTTTTGTTTGACCACTTTTGCTTCTTATTTTCAGTTTTACTACTACTTTTATGGTACAAAATCGAAAATGTATGAACCAATCTTCTTATTTGTTCTTAAATTTCTGCATACAAGATCTCATCCTTAAATTCTTGAAATTATTCTATATTCCACAAAATGTCATAATAGTAAGGAAATTCGTTCAAAATGTCATAAATAAACAAACATTTATTCCGAATATTTTATTATTTTTACTTTCTATTAATGTAAGCAACCACATATACGATGTCGTTTAATGTCAACACCTTCCGTCCATCGTTGTTAAATAAAAAACGCATCTCTTCTAATTTCTCCGGCAACTTCTTCTATCTGAAGAACCTCTGAGAGATTAGACAGAAACACAAAGATGACGAAGACGAAAGGGATTAGATTTCGATTCTTTGCCTCACTCTTCCTCACTTTCCTCTTCTTTTCCTTATCTCGCGCCTTCTATCTCCCCGGAGTTGCTCCTCGCGATTTCCAGAAGGTAACTTTTTTATTTCCGATCTCGTTTTTTCGATGAAGAGTTTGATCTAAGGTATTTGGTTCTGAGTGACATTCTCTTCTGGTGTGTGATGTCATTTACATAAATTTTGACCACCGTTTTCTGTTAGTAGCTACTATTTGAGTGCGTCGGTGATTTTTTGAGTCCTAAATAAGAAAACGAAAAAGTTTAAATTTTGAAAACCTTGTTATCTCGGTATATAACATATGCAAACGAAGGTGGTAGTATCTTGTATTTGAAGACATGTTCGTTGAGTTCTGTAAGTGTGTAGACGATATGGGATGTAGTCATGTAGAGATCTATGTGTTGCTGATTGCAGATCCTCATTTTGCTTTTTATATCTCTTTTTTCCTTCCGTTATCAAAAATCTCTCTATGAAGTTTACAGATCCTTGAACCATTTCATTTTCTGGGCTGAAGTGATGATGTGAAAGTTTTTAGGATGATGCTACCATTAATCTTGCTAATTAGATGCATTTGAAAGGGTTCATTGACTTTATTTGATGTTATTATCCTTAACAAACTGTCTATTCCATTTCGAAATTAATTCATAGATCTGCACTTAAAATTTGTAATTTCACATCTTCGTTTCAGCTCTTGATATGTTATATTTCCTGGTTTGGAACAGGGTGATCCTCTTTATGTTAAAGTGAACAAATTGTCGTCCACCAAGACTCAACTCCCTTATGACTACTACTATTTGAATTACTGTAAGCCTCCTAAGATCTTGAACAATGCTGAAAATTTAGGGGAGGTTCTCAGAGGAGATCGCATTGAGAATTCCGTTTATACTGTAAGCATTACCCTATTCTTCTGGCCATGGATGTTCTTTACACTGCCTTTCTTTATACATTAACCATTTCACCATGAGATGTTGACTTTGTTCAAATAAAATTTTAGTTTCAAATGCTGGAGGATCAGCCCTGCAAAGTAGGTTGCCGTGTTAAACTCGATGCTGAGTCCACAAAAAATTTCAAGGAAAAGATTGATGATGAATACCGGGCCAATATGTAAGTAGTAAATATAACATTCTTGTTTTTCATATGTCTTCCATTATTCTTTTGATTATTCTGCAACCGTTGGAAACCCGGAATTACTGTACAGGATTCTTGATAATCTTCCGGTAGCTGTACGTAGACAAAGGAGAGATGGCAGTCAGTCAACCACTTATGAACATGGTTTCCGTGTTGGCTTTAAAGGGAGTTATGAAGGGGTATGTCTCTAGAATGTAGTACTTCAGTCTGGCATTTTTTCTACCTTTTCTTATTCAACGAATAATTGCTTGGCTTTTGTAGAGCAAAGAGGGGAAATACTTTCTACATAATCACTTGAGCTTCAGAGTTATGTACCATAGAGATCAAGAGTCTGATTCTGCTCGAATTGTTGGATTTGAGGTTACTCCAAACAGGTGACTTGTTTGCTGGTGAATTTTGAGGAAAATTTTTCATTTTGTATATAAACTGACTGTTATTAATCTTTTGGATAGTATCTTGCATGAATACAAGGAGTGGGATGAAAAAAATCCTCAGTTAACAACATGTAATAAGGACACAAAGAATCTAATCCAAAGCAACACTGTCCCTCAAGAAGTTGATCAAGGAAAAGAAATAGTTTTTACATATGATGTCTCATTTAAGGTATATGTTTTGCCCTTGAACTTCTTTTGCTTTGCTTTTTGTCTTGCTAAACATTCTCCGGAATTAAATATCCAGGAGAGTGAAATCAAATGGGCTTCTCGGTGGGACACATACCTTCTCATGAACGATGATCAAATCCATTGGTTTTCCATCATAAATTCACTTATGATTGTCCTTTTCCTCTCTGGTATGGTAGCCATGATCATGATGAGAACTCTATACAAGGATATTTCAAATTACAATCAGCTCGAAACCCAAGATGAGGCTCAGGAAGAGACTGGATGGAAGCTTGTTCATGGGGATGTCTTCAGGCCACCTGTGAACTCTGGATTATTGTGTGTTTATGTTGGTACGGGTGTTCAGATCTTTGGAATGTCACTTGTTACAATGATGTTTGCGCTGCTCGGTTTCTTATCTCCATCGAACAGGGGAGGACTTATGACTGCCATGGTTCTCTTGTGGGTTTTCATGGGCATATTTGCTGGTTACGCCTCATCTCGCCTTCACAAAATGTTCAAAGGGAACAAATGGAAGAGAATGACCTTGAAGACTGCGTTCATGTTCCCCGGTATCCTGTCTGCAATTTTCTTTGTTCTGAATGCCCTCATTTGGGGAGAGCAATCATCTGGTGCCATACCATTTGGTACAATGTTTGCTCTCTTCTGCCTCTGGTTTGGCATCTCAGTCCCACTAGTCTTTGTCGGTAGCTATCTGGGTTACAAGAAACCAGCAATTGAAGACCCAGTCAAAACAAACAAGATCCCAAGGCAAGTACCAGAGCAGCCGTGGTACATGAAACCGGTGTTCTCCATACTAATTGGAGGCATCCTTCCATTTGGGGCAGTCTTTATCGAACTGTTCTTCATCCTAACATCAATATGGCTGAACCAGTTTTACTACATCTTTGGGTTTCTCTTCATAGTGTTCTTGATCTTGATAGTCACCTGTGCAGAGATTACGGTGGTACTCTGCTACTTCCAGCTCTGCAGTGAGGACTACAACTGGTGGTGGAGAGCTTACTTAACCGCAGGCTCATCTGCGTTCTACCTCTTCCTCTACTCAATCTTCTACTTCTTCACGAAGCTGGAGATCACAAAGCTAGTCTCAGGAATGCTCTACTTTGGGTACATGATCATCATCTCTTATGCATTCTTCGTCCTAACTGGCACAATCGGTTTCTATGCTTGCTTCTGGTTCGTGAGAAAAATCTATTCATCGGTGAAGATTGACTAGAACCCAACTGATAAAGATGCCAACTTTTGAGTGTTTGAGGTTTTGTATGTTTGGGTAATTCTACGGTTCGTAGCTGTAACAAAGTAAAAGAATCAAATCAACTTTTAATATGTACCATTTCTCTGCAAACACCTGCATTTCAACAGATGTTGGCTAAATCAATATTACATGGCTTTCTGCGATGGTCACCAGTAATCTCCACAGGAACATATTCCTCCGACAATTTGATGGAACCGATTTTTATCTCTTAGGCAGACTTGTCTTTCAAAAACCTTTGAGAATATTTTGGCGAAGTTATGACAATCAACGCATATACGTAGATTCTTGAACACTCGAAGTGTAGTTCCTTTACTTGTGGCAACCAACCCAAAAGTCAAGGCTAGTTTCTCACTGTGGCCAAGAAGCATCTTCTCCTTCTGCTCTTCATCCACATCATATAGCACACAACTTATATCAGGAACATAACCAGCTTGCTTCAACTTTATTGTTATATCTTTCATTTTAGCTAACACTTCCTCCCTTCTTGGATGAGTACGATCATTGGCGTGGAAGTAATGCAAGGTTTGCTCGTGTTGAATCCAGCTTCTTCCTGGTTCTTTTGTAATAGCTTTATGCATCATCAGAGCTCTTAATTTTTTTACATCTTCCCATCTTCCTGCAGACGCATACAAATTAGAGAGAATGACATAATTGCCTGCATTCTCTGGTTCAATCTCAATGAGCTTACGACCTACAGATTCACCAATATCGATAGATAAGTGTACCCTACAAGCTCCTAAAAGAGAACCCAAGACACCAGCAGTTGGTTCAGATGGCATTCTTTTGATGAATTCAAATGCCTCATCAATCCTACCAGAACGGCCAAGCATATCAACGATACAACCATAATGCTCAGTGTCAGGCTTAATCCCGTACTCTCCTGCTATCATGTCATCAAATATACTTAGCCCTGTGTCTTCCATTCTTCCATGGCTGCAACCAGATAAAACAGCCAACAGAGTAACTGAATCAGGCTTTACTCTCTTTTCATTCTTCATAAACCTGAATAGCTCAAGAACTTCTTTTCCTAATCCATGTTTACTATATCCCACAAGCATTGCGTTCCATGAAATCGCTGTCCTCTCAGGCATGTTATCAAAAAGCCTCCTAGCGTAAGAGAGATTCCCACATTTTGAGTACATGTCAATGAGGGAGTTCTGAAGAACAGCATAGAAGGGAAGTTCACGTCTCAAAACATGACAATGAGCTTGCTTGCCATGATTTAACAAAGCAAGTCCAGATAATGCTGTTAAAACACTAGAGTAAGTGACATAATTAGGACTCATTCCTTCGCTGTGCAGTTTCTGAAATATCTCTAACGCCTCTTCATCAAGTCCTAACTGGGCATAGCCAGCAATAATAGCAGTACATGAGACAACATCTCTCCTAGGCAGGCATTCGAAAACCTCACGAGCTTCTTCAATTTGACCAGCTTTGGCGTACATGTCAAGGAGAGAGCTTCCCACAAAAATGTGAGAATCGTAATTCCACTTAATTATAAGTCCATGGATTTGTTTACCCAGGGATAACCCAGAAGCACGTATACAAGAGGTAAGGACAGTCGCAAAAGTGAACTCATTTGGTTTCCCATCTGATCTCATCATCTCTGCAAAAACGGTGAGAGCCTCGGAAGAATGACCAGTTTGAGAATAACGCGAGATCATGGCAGTCCAGGAAACTACATTCTTGTCAAGCATTCGGTCGAGCACTTTCCGGGCATCGTCTAAACAATCACATTTACCGTAGAAGATGAGCAGACGAGTTCGGAGGTAAGTATGCGGAACAAAACGGGTTTTAATCATGTGGGCATGAAGTCTCTGACCTTCTCTAAGAGCCCTTTTTTCCAAACACGCATTCAACAAAGCATCGTAGCCATGGAACCCCATCTCGGGGCCTAAAATCGCCATTTCCAGTAAAGCTTCTTGAAGACGGCCATTGGAGCATAGTTGAGAGATTGGAAGAAAGGTTTGGAGAGCAGAATTTGGAAACGATAAGAAGGATCGATGAAATAGTCTCGTCAAGTTAAACATTTGAAGAACTGGTTTTTCGAAATAAGTGATTGTTAACTTGTTTAAAAGTTGAATTGTTTAAAAGTCGAATTGAAATGCCGTTAAATCCGTTGAGGTCATTCACAACTTTCGACCAGGGGAGAATTTATTCACTAATTTTCAGTTACGCTGCTTTAAAACTAAAAATATTATTAATTTCCAGAGAAAATATAACCTAATTTAGCAATGAGATAATTGCAGAGAATAATGCATCATCTATGGAGTATTTGACAACAGACAACAGCAACAACAACAAACACGTTCAAAGCAAAACCCAGAGGATAATCTAGTCCCAGTTTTGCTCCTGTTAAAGAATCTACACATGGACACAGATTCTTCAGTCTCAATGTGCTTCTTCTTCATCATCTTCTTTCGTGGGTTACAATAACAAACCCTTCCCAAGCTTATTTACATATAAATCACAACTCTGCAAATTGTTGAACGGCGTGTTGCGTCCCGTTGTACAACTTCCACCGCGATAAAAAGAAAAATGCCAACTTCTTTTGTTGTCTTCATAGAACATATACTAATACGATCAGAAACCTGTAAGAATGCGAAAGTAATCACCTTTACAGTCTTGATTATGCGACTGCTTTCATTTAAGCACATATAGCTTCTACTGCGAGTTTCTTCATCACGTTTGGACATGGATCTCCACCAAACATCTCTGGAGCTACGGTTACAGAACACCAATTCTGCCCAACACACAGCTGCAAGAAAAGGAAAAAAAAAAAACCGAAGCTTTAAGAAACATTTCAAGGCTCAAAACAGAACAACATAAATATTTATGCTTTTGAAAAACTTACGTTGTTAAAAGCATCATAGGAGTGATGAGCGTGACAGCTTCCTTGGCGGTAACTTCCACAAGTCCCTTCAGGTGTCCCGAAGCTAGCAAACTTCACGGTGGTGATTTTCTGTCCAGGCCCACATTGTAAATGCACTTTGGGATGCAGGGGTTTATTAACTTTCCCAGAAGCATGCAGTTGGTAATTCACCAGTGTTGATTGCCATTCATAAATATCTGCGCAAACACTGTCCACTTCCCTTCTGACCAACGAAATTCCGTTCGGGTCTCCTCCCCATTCCTCAAAGACAACCAATAGATTGCCAGTTGGTTTCAGCCACGACCGTGGGACATGGTACCATCTCTGAGAAGCCTCTCCACAGTTTCTTAAGCACTTGTTCTCGTTGAATGATCCAGTATAAGAACACTCGCTGCAAGAACCAACAGCTTTATAGGCAGGCCAGTGACGTCCCAAGCTCTGCCCATTAATCCATATCTGACCTTTTCCCATGCTTCCCATGTCTACAGCCAACGGTGAATCTCCAGCTGGAGCAGAGAAAGTTGTCTGAAACAAGCCACGGAGACATGTTTTAACATATAGAAAATTATTTTGCCAAGATAAATTGCATATTATTTTTGAATATGAAGACGCCTACCTTGTACCAAGTAAGGGGTTGCTTCTGTGCAACAAATGCACCATCTGCCCACTCAACCGATGAGCTTCCGCTAAGTGAATGAAGACTCAGACTCTCTCCTTTGAGACCAACCTGAAAAATTGGAAATACACAAAACGGGTAATCAGTTGAATGACCAAATCATATATTGATGAAAACCTGTTGAGATCTTTGATACTAAACCTTATAAGTCCATTTCTGCCATGATAGATCTCTCCGTCCCCCATTGACACCGTTTAGTGAAACTGGACCCAAAACTCCAGTATTCCATGTCTCGAAATGTGGACCCACATTCTACATTATATCAGAATTCAGAACACAAATTGAGAACATCTCTAGGCTGAACTAAGTATTTGGCAAAAAGATTGACTAGGTTAGAGTAATAATGCTAGGGAAATCCGAGACTAACCGGGAGACCAACTGCGATGCTCAGTATTGCAATTTTGTTGAAACCAGCTCTTAAGTTCACACCTTTCCGAAAAGTTAGCTTAGGAGAATCTAAACTACCATATGTAGATCCTGAACAGAGACAACAAGAAAAATGTCAAAATGAGGTGAAAAATATTAGCTGCAAATTATTCTTTGCAAAACTTAAAACAAATAAACAAAACAATTACCAGATAATTGGCCATTGATGAACACATGCATAGCATGGCCAGCTGATAGAACGGTAAGAGTGGGCAAATCCCCATTCCTTAAAAATCCTTCATTGGCATCAATTTTAACACTATAAAAAAAAGAAAAGACAATTAGCTAAGAAGTCACACTGCGGTCTGAGAATTGTTTCACATACATTTGGTGTTGATAGAAACATATATGCAGGTTCTATAGATACTTACTCAGTCATGTACCACAGGTAATCCGAAGTGTCTCGAGTAGTGTTGATCTGCTCCACTAATCCAACCGTTGTGAAAGACTCATCAACGTAAGATGATGGGTCTTCATTATATGCTTGCCATGATAGACCACCATGAACAGGAACCCGAACCATTTTCATCCTTGAAGTTTGAGCGCCAACCTACAGCCAAATCCAGTATAATCTTAGTTTGGTTCTCAGGGAAAACCAAGAAGTACAAAAAAGTTTCATCTTTTGCTCGAATATTATTCTTACCCTGGCTGTGTTGTAAACTGTGTTTTTGCAGTCTGGAAGAATACTAATAGACCATGGAGGTAGATTGTAGTGATTGCTCCCAAAAGAAACTTTGGCATAAGATCTTGGATTGTAATTTGCTAAGAATGCAGAACAAGCTCCAGATTTCGCTTTGTACACATGAGCCTGCAAATTTATTATAACCCAAAAGTTCATCCAGTTGACCACAGCAAAGACATTAACTGTCAAAATTAAAAAGATTGAGATGAGACCTCTTGATAGTTTCCGAGGGGCATCCTTGTGGGCTCTCCTGATACTAATGCTGGTTCACAGAGCTTTATTGCTCTATGCAAATCTTTTAAGTGTCCCCACTTAGGCTGCCTTTTAAGTCCTATTTACATATCATTTACAATTATTATAAAGAAGACAACAATCTTTATCTTTAGGAAATAGAAACCTGTTTTTAGCAAGCTTACCATATTCGTCGAGAGGAGCGTCATAATCGTAGCTGGTTGCGATAAATGGACCACCAGCAGTCCGACCAAAATTTGTTCCACCGTGATACTGCTCACAACAACCCATGGATGATAGTTAGACGAGCTCAAAACATGGAACTAAATTTACTTTATGAGAATGTTTACAAGAAAAGACCACAACTTTAGCTTTACCATATAGTAATTGATGAAAGATCCACCCTTTTGGATAAACCTTGCAACAGAAAAGGCCATATCTTCTGCTGGACGGTAAGGAACTGGGCCTCCAAACTTGGTAAACCTATAGAAACATCAAGTAAACAGACTGAGATTGTCGAAAATCAATAACAGAAGCAGAGATATACTTCTAATTTCTGCTTACCATCCTGTCCAGGCTTCGGTCCACATTTTGGGCTTGTATTTCTTGTTTGGGGAGAAGTAATCGCAGTAGAAGCCATTGCAAGCGTTGATCTAGCAAAGAGCAAACAGTAGAATCAACAAGTTAAAAGATATGCTAAAAGAAAGAGACTGAACATATGAATGATCCACATGGCTTGTCGTTGACTTCAGCAACATACGATAATTAAGAATTGCTTATATAATTGTATAGTTTTATTAGAAGCAAAAGGAAGTATAATAATCAAACAAAAAAGATAATAAAAAGAAGTATACCGAGCAATGCATGTGCAGTTTTTAGGAATGCTCAAAATTTAATGAAATGATTTCAACAGAGAAAATGAAGAGAGACAAGCGCATACAGCTAATGGAGAAAACATGTCCCAAAGACAAGACGAAAGAACTCACAATGGGGTCAGGAGCATCGTCCTGTTTGCACATGACCCAAGGGACACCAGTACCCAGCCCCACCGCCATCTTAGCTGCCCAGTTGGTGTAAGACCTACCCGGTGCACCTAGCTCATACTCCATTGGTCCATATTCATTTTCAATCTGTCACATAACACTTGGGTTAACACAGACAAGAATTCTACTTAAGTCTCACTGTCACTCTATCGTAGTAGGATTATTATTAAAAAAACACTTCATTTCAATGGGTTTTACCTGTGAGAGGATTATAGGACCACCTTGAGATTCAAAAAGCCTCTCAGCTTTCATCATGTTAACAATCTTGGTTGTGAATCTTTGCATATGAGCCTTCAAATGTAAGAAAGAAAAAAACAATTGATGAATTTTAGTAAGTTATTATATCATGAGTCAATCAAAGGTCAATGAACAAGTGTGAAGCTTAGTAACTTCAAAATGAAGAAAGATTAGTTTATTTAAAAACATGTCTAACCTTGAAAGGACCGTTGTCTGTTCTGAAGCTAATCCCTGGAACGTATTTTAGCCAAACAGGAAATCCACTGAAAATATTAAACAGCAACAGACAGTTATATTAGAATTTCTGGGAAACCTTTCTCCTTATACACTTTCTATTTTTAGGATAAAAACACTCGTCTCGTAAAATTAGCTACATTTACCCGAAGTTCCATTCTGCACAGACATATGGACCAATCCTTAGATGAAGGTAGAGTCCAGATTGTTTGACCAGCTTGACAAACTGAACCAGATCATAGTTCCCTTCGAAATAATACTGCAGATGAAGCCAAAAACATAAAGTGGAATCCAATGAATCAGTACTTTGTTTGGGCACACACTCAAAAAGATCCGATTGGTGAAAATTGACAAAACAAGCAAAATATAAGATATTTCATACTTTTCCAGGAGAAGGCTCATGCCCATTCCAGAAAACATAAGTCTGAATCACATCTAAGCCTCCTTCCTTGGCTTTCCGTATTAGATCTGGCCACATCTACACAGAAATACATTCAGAGATAAGAAACGAAACCCTAGGATTTGGAAATTACTCGAGTTAAGTGAACAATGGAGCTAGAGCAAAAAAAACAAAAAAAAAGAACAAACTTTCTAAAAACTCATAAATACATTGCAACTAGAAAAGAGAGAAACTTAAAAAAAGAAAAAAACCTCGGGGGTACTTCTTGGGTAATGAATAGATCCAGAAATAAGGATTCTTCTTTTGCCATTGATGGTAATGGCTCTGCTATCGTAAGAGACAGACCCAGAAACAGAGGAAATGAAGAAGCCTAGAAGAAAGAGAGCAGAAACTGCGGCCATAGCCACATTCTTCATGGCATTGGGTTTCAATAGACCCATACCGGAGACAGTTAAAGCAAAGAACAAATATATTTCAATCTGATGATTATAAAACTTGAAGTTGGTTCACTTGGATTCTCCACTTTATTCTATTCTTCCTTAAAGTTAATTGAGCTAAAGGAGAAGAGAAATAAAGAAATGGTGTAAGAGGCTAATCTGAGAGAAAATGGGGAAAGTGAGAAAAGAGAAATAATATTCTCGAGTGTAAAAAGAAGAAAACTTGGTTTACGTTCGGATGCCAAAATGAAGGTGCTTTGCAGCTGCTTTTAAAGCACTCAGCAATGGAGACGAGACGCTACTCGTGGGACTCACCTTCTTAGACTTTTTTGGGACCCACCTCGTTTTTACCCTCTTCTCATTGCTTTTTTCATTAATTATGGAATACCTAAGGTTTGTTTATAGGAGTAGTAATTTCATACAAATCCCGGATTTTATTATGTAAATGTCCATAATATTCTTCTTTTTTAATCATAAAAGAAACAATCAAACATTTTGCATCTACTAAAATTATGTTATTCCCAACTAAAGACTGTAACGTAAGCGATTTCTTAAAAATAATTTCTAGTTCATTTTGAGTTGGAGTTTTAGTTTAAAGTTAGTACTATGATTTTAAGTTGGACTTTCGGTTTTGTTTCTCAGATTCTTATTTTTATTTTTCAATTTTTATAAGAAATAAACATTTTAACATTTTTTCAAACAAAAACATTATAACGACTCAGTAATAATATTGAAAAATGAGATATTTGTTTGTTTGGCTAAATAGGGTACGAGATTAAAATCAGCTTAATACAGTAATACAACACTTCTCCATAATCCCGAGCCACTGTCTCTCTCCTTAATCCAACGTGCTTTGCACGCGCTTCTCTGCACATTGTAGTAAAGGTTCAGTACTTACAAAACTGTCTCACGGGTTAAGTTTAGCCACCACATATTCTTATGACATTCACGAGACAAAGACAACATGCAAACTTATGTTATTTTTTTCTTACCACACATTTACTAATTATATTTTTAACTTTTTCTTTCTCTGATTTGTATATTCATTTACCTTATAACATTTTTTCTTTAATATTCTAATATTATTTAACTGAGATTTTCTGGGTTAAAAAATTGTAAAATATGAAAGAGCGTGTTCGTTAGATAGAACCAATCGTTATCTCAACCACTAGACACATGCAAACTTTTGAAAATATTGAATTAGCTTCTTCGCTCTCCCTACCTAAAACTATATATATATATATATATATTTAAGACTATAAAGTTCCTCTTGTATGTGTTTGAGAAAAAGAAGTAAAAAGTAGGAAGTTTGTCTTGTTTTGTTATGAAAGAAAAATATTAATATTAGTTTATCATTCAAGTATCAGGCGATTTCATTGATAAATTGGCAAATCATAGTAAATATTAAGACGATTTTTTAATTGTGATTTGTTCGATTACTGTCAAAATATAGCTGTGACAATCGAAGAAATCAAGATTCGACGTTGCAAACTATAAATGGCTGGTTGTGGATGCGCAGTTCGTAAATGTCGTTGATATGTCGTATTCTTATTAATGAAAGGGCGAACTATAAATTTAATTAAGTCTTTAATATATTCAAGGAAGTAGTACTATAAATATAATACAGTATACGCATCAAAACACGCAAACATACACAATAAGTGTATTGATCGAAGTGATAAGGTGTCGATAAAGGGACATATCGTGTCTGTAAAGCATCATTAAAGTTCAATACGCAATTGATTACTTTTAACGAAAAACCATTCTTTGTCTTCATCAAAAATATGAATCCAAAAACTCGAATTATGAATAAATACAGAAGTAGCAGTCAAAGCAAAAAATATAGATGCTCGTGTCGAAGAACTTGCGGATTATCTTTTGACTAACTCTTATTGAACGTTTTACCGAGATTGAAATCGGAAATTTGATGTAACGATTTCAAGAAAGAAAGAAGAGAATTCGAGATAAAGAAAATGACACAAGCAATTATAAAGTTTTTCTATAATCAGAATGTATCTTTTTTGTAGGTATTGCTCCTAGAATCCACTATTTCTTTTTTGGTGTTTCTTCAGTTACAAAATCGAACTTCTGCTATAAAGGAAGAAGATAGAGTTAACTAAATATTCAACTCTATAACAGAACATAGATCTATTACAAATGTGTCAAAAACATGCAAAAGAATTTGGCACAAAATAATTAAAACAGTTCTAATGAGCTAACTTCTCCTTCGCAGGTCCATGGGTTTCATTTTGCCCCAAGAAAGTGATTCATCTCAACTTGAAGAAGAGAAGCGGAAGTGACACTTCCACAAAACTCCACCTCGTCTCCGTCTTTCTCTCTTCCTGTTTAAACGACCGAGAAAATACCACCGTAGATCCATACCTGAACATATGTGACTCTCAAAGCTCCAAAAAGTCACTACCCTTTCTTTTCCTGATCTTAAACCTGAAAGAAAAACCTTCCTATTCTTCCATCAGATCAACAATTTCAAGCTCATCGATTTTACCTTTCGAAGAGCTTAAGGGTTTTGATCTCCAAAGCTCCAGTTTCGAAACCATGTCCCAGAGGCGACATGCAATCTGAAAACTTTTGAATAGGTAACACTTTAGTCATAGCATCTACATGATTTTTAGATGTATGAATTTTAAGTAGAGTTACTTCGTTGTCTTCAATTACTTCTCGAACGTAGTTAAACTTGACTTTGATGTGCTTTGTTCTCTCACTACACATTCGATTCTTTGCTAGGTAGAGAGCACTTTGAGAATCATTGTAGATTTCTATAGGATCTTGCTTGAATCTCATTTCCTCTGTGATTCCTTTTAACCAAACTACTTCTCTGCAACTCTCTCATAAAGCTATATATTCTGAATCCGTTGTTGAAAGAGCTACTAGATGTTGTAGTCAAGATCTCCAACTAAGCATGTTTCCACTGATTGTGAAAGTATAACCTGTTATTGATTTGTTTCTGTCTAAGTCGCTTGCACAATCTGCTTCACAATAACCCTTCACCTTGAAATCTATGTGTTTTCTGAATGTCAAATTCATGTATGCTTATCAACCAAATATCTCATAATCCATTGAACTGCTAACTAGTGTTCTTTGCCTAGATTTCCCATATATCTACTAACCATTCCTATTGAATATGCAAGGTCTGGTCGAGAACCCACCGTGGTGTACATAAGACTACCAACTGCACTAGCATAAAGTACATCTTTCATCACTTCTAACTGTTCTTTTTCTTCTTCAGTAGATAATTTCTTTAGCTTAAAATGAGACCTTAAAGGTGTTGAAACTGATCTGCTTTCACTCATTCCAAATACCTTTAATATTTGCTTGATGTAAGAGCTCTTAGATAGAACTAAAGTTGATTTAGATCTATCTCTCAGTATGTCCATTCAAAAAATCTTTCTAGCCTTCCCCAAGTCTTTCATCTCAAACTTTGTACTCAGAGTTTTCTTCAACTTGTTGATTTAATCTGAGTCAACAGAGGCAATTAACATGTCGTCAACATATAGAAGCAAATAGATCATTTCTTTCAATGTTTTTCCTTTGATGTAGATGCAGGGATCATACTCACTCTTCTTGAATCCTTGATTTACTATGAAAGAATCGAACTTTTAATTCCATTCCTCTTTACCCTTGACTTAATAGCCTCCTGGTTGTTTCATATAGATCTTCTCTTTAGTGTAATGTGGAGAAAAACTGTCTTGACATCTAACTATTTCAATTCCATATCAAAATTGACCATAGTAGATAGTAAGAGCCTGATAGATATGTGTTTAACAACTGGTGTAAACACTTTGTTGTAACTTATTCCTTCTGTTTGTGCATAACCTTTGACCACTAACCTAGCTTTGTATCTAGGTTTCTTCACTCATGGTATACCCGATTTTAGTTTGAAAATCCAGTTATAACCTATTACCTTCTGTGAAATTGGTTTATCAAATAGTTCCCAAGTGAAATTTTGAATTAAAGAATCCATCTCATCATCTAAAGTTGATATCCACTTCTTTCTGTCTTTGCTTTTCTTTGCTTCATAGAAATTTTTGGTTCTTGTATATAAACATCATCTACACAAGACAATGCATACGCGACAATGTCTACATCACTGTACTTAGATGGAAGCTTGATTTCTCTTCTTTTCCTATCTCTTGCAAGTAGATAATCACTTAGTTCTGAACTCTGACTTGTATCTGACACTATATATACCTTTTGATTCTAATGTTTCTCTTTCTGAACTTTCCACCGTATCTGATACAATTTGATTCTCCGTGTAACTAATATTCTTTGGAACATAACATGGACTATCTCCACCCAATTCTGGAACCCTTTCACTCTGAGAACTTTCACCCAAAAATTTCCTCTAAGTTTGTTTTGAACGAAACACGTTTCTTTTCTTTCCTTTCTATGTCTTGATTATCTTCCTTTACTGTTTTACTTTCTGCACATAACTCTTTGTACAATTTTTTTTCATTAAAGACTAAGTCTCTGCTGATGACCATCTTCTTTTCTTCTCGAAGCCATACACGATAATCCTTTGACTCTACACCATAACCCAAGAAGACTCCTCTAGTTGCCCTTGGATTAATCTTGCTTTGAACTGTGTGGACATAGGCTATACAACCAAATATTTTAAGATGATCATAATTCGGTTTAGTATTGGACCATAGTTCATCTAGAATCTCAAAATTAATAGATGCATCAGGTGACTTGTTGATCAAATACACTTCAGTATTTGCTGCTTCAGCCCAAAACTCTTCATTCAGACATGAATCTGACAACATGCTTATGAATTTTTCAATTATTGTTATATTCATTCTCTCAGAGATTTTGTTTTGTTGTGGGGTATAAGCACACGTCTTGTGCCTTTTAATTATTGATGCTTTACATAGATCGTCAAGTTGTAGGTTGCAATACTCTAGTCCATTGACTGTTCTCAGACATTTTATTTTCTTTCCAGTTTGATTCACAACCAAAATCTTTCATTCTGTGAAAACTTGAAAAGCTTCACTCTTCGTCCTTCCGAAATTAATCCAAACTTTCTTGGAGTTGTGTTCTGTGAGCCCCATAGATCTGAATGAATGTACTCTAAAGTACATTTTGATGTATGCTTTTCTTTTTGAAAACTTAATCTGTGAGTTTCCCCATTGCACATGCTTCACAGAAGGTCAAACTCTTCACCTCATCTTTCCTTAAGCACCCTTTCTTGACCAAAGTCTCCATTGATCTCTTTCCCATATGTCCCAATTTTTGATGTCACTTTCTTGTAATATCAACATTGATTTTAGCAACATTCGCTTCTGATGACTTAACATGTCCTTCCAGATAGTAAAGACCATTCATGTATGCTCCTGATATGAACTTATTTCCCTTCTGATAGAATTGTATTATGTAGTCTTCACCTTTGTAGTTATAGCCCAAATGTTCTAGTTGACCATATGAGATAAGATTTCTTCCCATATTCAGAATATATCTGACTTCATCTAGAATGATTGTTGAACCATCTGGATTATTGATCATGATTTTCCCTATTCCTTTAACCTCAAACTATGTGTTATTACCCATGTAGACTCGGTTTCCTTTGAACTCCACCAAATCTGTAAGTATTTCCTTCCTTGGTGTTATGTGAAAGGTCCATCCAGAGTCTAGTACCCAATCATCAGAGGAGACAACTAAAATAACTATTAGTGTTGATGATTCTGAGTTAATGATTGCTAGATTTGCAGAATCTTTGTTGTTTTTATGATTCCTCTTTGGACAATCATGCTTTTAGTGATTCTCATCACCACAAACCCAACATGATCTCACTTTCTCATTCTGTTACTTTGGTTTTGACTGTGATCTCCCTCTGCTCTTTGACCTGCCTTTACCCTTCCCTAATCCTTTGTCGTTTCTGTTCTCTGACCTTCCTCTTCCCTCAGCTGTTAACCCTTCTGCAATATTCTTCTTGTTCTGATACAAAACTTTATGTCTCAGATTAGTTTCCATTGCATAAGCTCATGTTATAACATCATCCATGGTTAACGAGTCCATTCTTACACCAAACTGAAGAATGTGAACAAGAGGATCAAAAGATGGTGGCCGACTAGTGAGTAGTGAGATCGCTTGATCCTTATCGTCTATCTTGACAATGAGACTTGCAAGAACTGCCATGAGTTTAAGAAAGGCATCAACATTCTCTTCAATAGACTTATCTTCTTCCATCTTGAAGCCAGAGAACTGCTTCTTTAGATAAATCTTATTGGGTAGAGTCTTAGTTTGATAGTCTTTTTCAAGTGCCTTCCATTGACCATGAGCAGGTGGTTCGTGCATGATTTTCCGTAGAACCACATCCATAATACATTGCCCAAGCAAGCTCCTTGCTCTTTTATCCTTCATAGCCCACGTAGAATCTGTTTTCTTCACCCCCTTCTTTGATGTCGCCATCCTTATTCTTTGACTGTTATGTTATCACAAAACTCTCTGTTGGATCCTCAATGACTCACAATAATCCATGAATCTCAAACTGTCCAAGAACATGATATTTCCACAATCCAAAATCTCCTTTTCCATTGAATTTTTCTACTTCAAACTTTCCTGGTGTTGCCTCTATATAGTTTCTTTTACGTTATTAAAGTGATAACCTGCTGAATTATCATTCAATGGTTAAGTATATTTCTAACAAAATTGTATCCCACATAACAAGAATCTTTGCTAATAACGAATTAACAAGTTTTTTGTTCAAGAATGAAATCTTATTGGAACTGTCCATATTTCACCTGTTTCAGTCTGTGATTTATAAATAGCTTCAGGTCAATCCCACAAGAATGCTAGCTTGATTGGTATGACCGTGTGCACTATTACTTTGGAGCCCACCAAGTAAGACCAGATAGAGAAAGCTTATTCAATTTGTTGATTCTTTCTCTTAGAATCTGATCGTAATCGGTATGATTGTGTTCTTTGATTGCAAGGTGATTTTACTGTATGGGGTTCAATCATCAAGATCTTCTTGTTCTTTTCTCGGAGAACGTCTCCTTCTTCAAGTTGGTAAGAAACATCTCGACTTGATCTCTGCTTCGATCCTTTTGTTAGTTGTCATTCTTCTTGATCTCCGATCTTTGAACCTAAGGCTCTAATACCATTTGTAGAAGAACTTGCAGATTATCTTTTGTCTAGCTCTTTTTGAATGTTTTTTAGAGATTGAAATCAAAAACTCGATGCAATGATTTTGAGAAACAAAATATGAGAATTCGAGATGAAGAAGATAACATAAGCAATTATAGAATTCCTCTATAATCAGGGTACATCTTTCTTCAGGTACTGCTCCTGAAATCCACTATTTCTCTCTTGGTGTTTCTTCTGTTACAAAATCAAGCTTCTACTTTAAAAGAAGAAGATGGAACTGACTAAATAGTATGTAACAGAAAATGGATCTGTTACAAATGAACTGAAAACATGCTAAATAATTTGCCTAAAATAATTTAAACAGTTCTAGCGAGCTAACTTCTTCGTCGTAGGTCCATGGGCTTCATTCTAGCCCAAGAAGGTGATTCAACTCAACTTAAAGAAGAGAAGTGGAGGCGACACTTCTATAGCTTGTATCATAATATGGCAGATTAAGAGCTAACCATGTCAAAAATAAAACCCACTGATATCAACAAACTTATACATATATATTGTTCATTTTTTTAAAAATATCTGGTATGTTCTTTTTTTGTCAATATTGGGTCACAACTGGCCGGATTATTAGCCAATTTCCTACATAATATAGGCAATAGAACTCGATCCTTAAATATGCAAATGCGTCTGCCTTTAGTGGATTTACCACTTGCCACTAGACTAAATGCCACCTACAAATATCTGGTATGTTCTAAAAGTTAGATACAGAATAACTTTTATTGTAAACTTTGGAACATGGGAAATATAATCACATCTAACAACATATAGAGCTAATTTAAAATTGGATGTAAATTAACTCAACATTTGGCCAGGTTTTTGATTCAAGAAAATGAAAAAAAAATAGTTTTTGCATTCTGAGTTTATGCTCTCTTTTTTTTCTTGGGCTAACAATTTTTTCATTCATCCAAATGAGCCTCATAGAAAGTACTTTCAGCTAAGGTTGCTTAACAGTATAGGCTTTAATGTTGCTTAACTAATCAACATATCAAAAATTAATTGCAGTATCCACTTTCTTTTCTTTCATTCATCCAATTCATAAGCCTTAGAGTTTGTTCTTTGGTGTTTCTAGTCTCCGATAAGAGTACAGAGCCAGAGGAGATATTATTATCTATCTCATGTATTCGCACGACTGTCAAAGAGTTCTTCAACCCTTGACATTTCCAATACACTTTAGCTACAAAATATGGCTTAATGGATCGTAGAAATCCATCATCCGCTTTGATGAAGGATTGGAGCTCTTCTAGTTCCCACTTTTTCCTGTGGCCAAGCTCTCTCTCCCTGATCTCTAGAGACATTGATGTTCACTATAGCACATGATGTTACTTCTCTAGTTTTCACAACATATGATGTAGAAGATACTCTTGGGGAAGAGTGGCTTTGTAAGACTTTTCCTTTCCTTAAATTTTTGCCTAGTAGAACCTTTAAACTGAGTTGAATTTTCTTTCTAGTAGGTGGGTGTCCCGGTTTCCTCTGAACTTGCACTATATTTACTGGTTGTTTGACATGACTTGTACCAAAAATTTGATCAATTATGATAGGTTTTGAAGATAGTGCTCCTAATACTAG
The DNA here is from genome assembly GCA_900406435.1 of Lepidium aucheri. Taxonomy (NCBI): domain Eukaryota; kingdom Viridiplantae; phylum Streptophyta; class Magnoliopsida; order Brassicales; family Brassicaceae; genus Lepidium; species Lepidium aucheri. The sequence continues at coordinate 3,564 of OVBA01000435.1, read as the reverse complement.
GAAAGCAGACTCCTTAGTGGAGTCTAGGCATTTTAGGGCAGATAATCTTTGAAACTTATCCTTTGATTCCATATTCTTAGGTGTTTCCAAAACCTCATTTAACTGGTTTGCTCTACGCATAGTTTCTTTGCTAATGCTATAGTTGATTCCTCAAATTGCCCCACTTCTTTTACTATTCTTATTATTTCTCTTCTTGAAACACTCTCATTGGGTTTGTAAAAGCGGATTATTTGATCATAACTTTATAGTGCCCGCATAGCCTCCTCAATGGCTTGTTGTGGAAGATTACATGGAGGTGTTCTGGTTTTACAAGGGGAAGGTTCTCTTGCCATCTTTGCTTGTAAGGTAGGGTTACCAACAAGTGATTGAGAATGAGTAGTAGGAGAATGATGAGACCTCCTAGGTGAATATGTCATGTGATCGCTCAGTCTTGGAGGTGATGTTTCTTTATCCCTCCAAGTTAACTCCTCTAGCCTCATTTGGTCTGTATTGGATGAGAGTAAGGTGAGATACGACTGCTATAAGAGGTAGAGAGCTTTTGAAATCTTATCAATCATTTGAAATAAGTTTCTTGCTCTTCCACTGTTCTACAATGCTCATGGTATTTGTGATTAGAGTGAAACGACTGGTTTTTATCGGATACTTTTGATCGATCATATCGGTCTTTTTCATGATTAGATTGTTGCTTTCCAATCAGGGCAGCCTCTCTGCCCGTGATTTAAACTTTATAGTTGAAGCAATGTTTCTCTAATTTCTTGTTGAAGATAGATGTTATAACTTCATCTCCATTTGAAAACTATATTGTTGATGCAATAATTCGAGGAAACATGCCATCAACTATAATCCTCATTCTAGGAGATAAGGTAGAGATTTCTACTTTCTCAACCCTGCCAATGTCTTGTTCTACATCGTGAATTATCTCCTCAGTTGAAACGTGAACTGGTAGGCCCTGAATTTATACCCAAAAAAGTATTTTAGATGAGAAAGACTTTGAGATGGTTTGTTCCCATCTTGGAGGATGATCATCCACTTAGAAAAGTTGTAAGGTTGGTTTTCAAAGACCTTCAACAAGTATGTTTCTATCTCAAACTGGAACTGAACAAAGCCATGACCTAGATTTGTACCCACTCCCTTTTTCTCTTTCCATAGATCTGAGAGGAAAGAAATAAGAGACTACACTATTTGAGCATAGGGGTTAGTGAGTCTTCCAATCAAAGTTAGAGCATAGCTTTTCAGAAAGCTAGCATTTTCAGGCATGGGAACACGAACCCTTCCCATTCTAAGTGGGCGTTCTTTCATAATTTGTTTTCTTTTGCCGTTGAGTGTATTCTCTTAGATATTGTTGAAACTATGAATCTGTAAACAAAAAAAATGTAAGTAAGAGTTTTAAAGTTTGACAAGTTCTTCCCACTAAAGAGAGATATTCTAGGATTTTCAATTCCTTGAAACGATAGATTGAGGCTGAGAGAAGATGTGCAAAACTCCTTCCTTCAAAATGAAGAGAGATTACTATCAAAGAACACCTCCTAGATTAGCCACCATGGTGGAGAAACTCCAAAAACAACTCCAAACTTAATTAAACCAGATGATAATTAACTAAAAAAACATTAAGCTAGAAACAATCTTGGAAGTTATGCTTGAGAACATTCTATAACCTGCACAAACACTGATGTAGCAACATCGAGACTTGCTGTGCAAATCATTCTTTATTTTATGTTTCTTTAATATTTCTTTTTTATGTTTATTTTCCTTTTCTTAATTGGATCTTATCTTTATTAGGATTTTATCTCTTTCATTACTCTACTATAAAAGAGTAACATTATTGGGGGTATCTTAAAGTGGGGTTCTTAGAGTTAAAAGTTGTATTTTTGTGGATAATTTTTATGTAGGATTAATAGAGTGTTCTTAGAGTGGAGTTCTTAAGAACAAAAAAAATGAGAGAGAGTAAAAAGATAAGAGAGAGTAAAAAAGAGGAGAAAAAGTCAAAAGATGAGAGAGAGTAAGAAGGAGAGAGGGTAAAAGAGGAGAGAGAGTAAAAAAGAGGAGAGAGAGTGAAAAGATGAGACATAGTAAAAAGAGGAGAGAAACTAAAAAGATGAGAGAGACTAAAAAGAGGAGAGAGAGTAAGAAGATGAGACAGAGTAAAAAAGAGGAGAAAGAGTCAAAAGAGGAGAGAGAGTAAAAAAAAGAGAGAGAGTAAAAAAGAGGAGAGAGAGTAAAAAGAGAAAAGAGACTAAAAAGATGAGAGAGACTAAAAAGAGGAGAGAGAGTAAAAAGATGAGATAGAGTAAAAAAGGAGAAAAAATCAGAAGATGAGAGTGAGAAAAAAAGAAGAGAGAGAGTGAAAAAGAGGTGAGAGTAAAAAAGGAGAAATGGTAAAAAGAGGAGAGAGTGAAAAAGATGAGAGAGAGTAAAAAAAGAGAAAGAGTAAAAAGAGGTGAGAGTAAAAAAAAGGAGAGAGAGTAAAAAAGAGAAGAATGAGTGAAAAAGAGGAGAGAGAGTAAAAATGGAGAAAGGATAAAAAGATGTGAGAGAATAAAAAGGAGGAGAAAGAGTGAAAAAGAGAAGAGAGAGAAAAAAAAGGGTCAAAGGAGGAAAGAGAGTAAAAAAAAGGAGATAGAGTAAAAAGATGAGAGAGAGTAAAAAAAGAGATGGAGTAAAAAAAAAAAGAGTAAAAAGATGAGAGAATATAACCTTTTTAATAATAAAATAATCTAAGAAACTCATTAAAAAGTCTTTTTAATAAGAAATTTTCATAGGAGTTCTTAAGGTTTTTAATCTAAGATTTTATCTGTCTCCATCTAACCAAATAATTCATGAGTTGTTTACATAAACTTGAAAAGAAAAGAAAAACTAATTTTGTATTGTTTTATGAAATTGGAAACCAATGATTTGTAACTGAATTGTTTTATGGAAAACAATTTAATTATTTGTCATTTAAAACTATATTAATTACAATACGATGTATGTGAAAAATAAAAATCTGAAAATACGTTGGGAACAAAGGGATGTTGGAGCAAATAGAATCACGAGAATAAAGGAGATAGAGCTTATCATATTGTTTTGATGTTATCTTATGGAGTCTTTAGGATTAAGTTTAGTTGTTGTTATCATTGCTTAATTTTTGGTGTTATCTTCTAGAGTTGTAGGCTATATAAAGCCATGAGTTTCAATGAATAAAGTACAGAGATTTCGGTTTACATTGCAAGAGCTTTATACTTTACAAATTGGTATCAGAGCTCCGTTGCAAAACAAAAGCCGTAAAAGATGGGTGATGACAAGATGAAGCTGCCACAATTCGATGGTCATTGGGATCACTGGAGCGAAGTGATGGAGAATTTCTTCCGAGCCAAGGGACTATGGAGCGTGATTGAGACTGGTTACAAGGAACCAACAGACATGGCAGACTTGAAAGCAAAGCAGAAAGTGCAGCTTGACACCGCCAAGACAGGTGATCACAAGGTGAAACATTACCTATATCAATCCATTGATAGGGTAACGTTCAAACAGATCTTGGATAGAAGAACATCCAAGATCATCTGGGAGTCAATGAAGAAGAAGTTT